>PVIA01003179.1:0-178589 GCA_004024845.1 Tonatia bakeri | reverse complement strand
TTTCTATTTAGGGATAAACTGCCCTAAGAAAATGTTGGCTGTAACTCAGAGTCTAACAATAAACATTTATCTTCAAAATCCCTTTTTATTTTTCTCATTAGATAATTGAAGCAGAGAGGCAGAGATCCTTGTAATAATCTACATTACCTCACTTTCCTCCCTGAGTATCTTTTCCAAATAGATTATCCAGCATCATAAATGTCCTTCGGGTTAGCGCTCTTGGGCTTCAACTAAACCATAAATATTGGGCTAGCTGAAAAGTCTGTTTAGTTTTTCCCATACAATTAAAGACACTTTTTTCATTTTCACCAATAACTTTATTGATTTAGGTGTTTTGAGTCTGTCAGCTCTCTCCTGCTTTTGGCTTCTAGTGGGAAGAGACCGGAGGTGCTGCTAGCATAAGACAGCCCCACAGCAAAGAACGATTTGGCCAAAATGTCAATAGTACCGAGAAACTTCACAAACCACTTTTGACACGTTTGATCAGCCACAGCACCTCTCCATACACTGCACAAATCTTTTTTTGTTTCAGGTGCATTTTTACCTTTCTTGAAATAATATGCCAACAATGTTGCTTATTTTCTTCCTCATCAATATTAAAATGGCTACATAAAAATTCACCAATTTTGATTTTTTTCTTAAATGCACACTGATATGACACCTGTCACAATACAATCTATTGAAATTGTTTTGAATGAAGTTAAAGACAACTAAGCAGTATCAGAGCTATCATACAGAAAAAAAAAAAAAAAACCCAAAGAATGTTTTTGGCCAACCCCAATATAATTTTTAAAATAAAGAATTCCAGTTCTTCTCCTTAGTGCCTTTACTCTCTGTTTCCATATACAAGCAGTAAATAAGTAACTAGTTTTTTCTTTACTTTTAAATTATATGCTATCTTTCTTGGAATTGCCGCATAAAGTGTGTAGAGACTGTGTGAGTGGTGTTTAGAAATCATGACTTGAATGTGACAGATTAATTCACATAAACACTTCAGATCTTTCTATTTCCAGAGAACTTTTATTCACTTGCTTAATATTTTCCTGCTCTGTAGCATGCGAAGTATTCTAGTTGCCACAGTGTTTGGAAGGAGTTGTGGGCTCTTTCTCTCTGTCCTCTTCCCACTATCAACCTATAAAATATTCTGTGTCATCTGTGATGTTTTATTTATTTTATTGAAATCTGAGAGAATATGAGCTTAACATTTAAACAATGACTAGAATGGTTATAGAGTAAATAATTCAGTAAATAAATATTAAAACCCTTGGAGGATAAACTTTGTTCTCGGGTGTGTGTGCTGAAACACCAAAAGCAGCTCCAGTTATTTTGTGAGGGTGTCTGGTTATAAATTAAAAAATCATGGGGAGAAAGGAAGGTAAGTAGAAAATAAAAACAACCGAAACCAAATATTATTTCTTCAAAGACAACAGTGCGGTGATGGCTGGGGGGAGGGGTGGGGGAAACTGGGGAAGGTAAATAAATGGTGACAGAGACCTGACTTGGGTGGTGAACACACAATACAGATGAGGTGCGGCACTAGCGCACCTGAAAGCTGTGTAGTTTTGTTAAACAGTGTCACCCAAATAAATTATATTGAAAATGAAATTATCCCTGGCTGGTGTAGCTCAGTGGAATGAGTGCAGGCCTGCAAAGCAAAGGGTCGTCTGTTCAATTCCCAGTCAGGGCACATGCCTGGGTTGTGGGCCAGGTCTCCAGTTGGGGGCACGTGAGGGGCAAACACACATTGATGTTTCTCTCCCTCTCCTCTTTCCCTTCCCCTCTCTCTAAAAATAAATAAATAAAATATTTAAAAGTAAAATTAAAAATAAAAATCCTAAATAAGATAGACAATTATGTATAACTTATACATATTAATATATAATTTATATAATAAATAATATGAATAATGTATAAAATATTTATAAAATATAAATATATAAGTAATTTACATATTTATACATATTAAGTTTATATATATAATTTCTTTCATCCAGTTTTCTTAGCATTTATTCTGGTTTCATAATTGTTTTATTCTTTTGATAAAAAAATGTGACTTAGTCAACAATTCTTAAGGTTTGCCTATTGTATGGTGAATGCAGATCTTTCGTACCCAAAAATAATTTAAGAAGTAACATGAAAATCACCCAACTTTAAGAATAAAGTTCTTTCTTTAATTATATTTAAAAATATAAACAGATGATTTCATCAATAGTCTAAAACATGATCAAAACTACATGTGAAAATATCGTGTTGATGGCATATATCTTAATTGGAAATCTGTTCCAGAATATCATAGTAATAATTATTTTTATTACTCTTCTTTGTTATCAGAAAAAATGTCAATATAATTAGTATGATATTTTAGTACTTAATTAGTACCTTTTTTTAAAATACAATTAAATCCTACTGCTAAAACTTTTGCTTGGCCCGATACTAAATTTCAAGAAAACATATAAGCATATAAATATATATGTGAAGGTATTGATTGTAAAAAATATTTTTATTGCTTTGAGTACATTCTAAAATTTATCTTTGCTTATATTAAGATATTGACTGAAAATAGAAGGGGGCTCTGCACCAAACCACGTCTCCAAAGCTGCAGTCGTTGTCATACTCCTCACCACACTGAACTGTTGCTCTTTCTCCCCCTCACCTGCAGTCTGGGAGCAACAAGGGCCCTCCGAGGTTTGTTTCCTGTGATACTTAGAGAGCTTCCATGACAGTGTGTTAAGGCAGATGAGTAAAAATGACTAAAGAGGTGAGATCTACGCAAAGGCAACAAATCATTTTGGAACTGGATCCCATAGCAGTATCTTAAAAAATAAAAACTGAACATATCCCACAAAACATTTCCATCAAAGTGTTTCTTTTAATATGCTCCATTCTCTTCTGTTGGATGAAATGTATCTCAAAAGAATACACACTGCTATATACAATGGTATCCATTCATTACGCTGTGGCGGGCAGTGTGCTGGGAGTTAAGCTTACATTATCTCGTTTAGACCTCATGCCAAACCTGAAAGTAGGTATTCTCACCACAATTTAAGCTATGGCCAAACTAGGTGAGAAAAAAGAGATTTCCCCAAACTTCACATTACCAAAGATCCAAATAATTATAAAATTCTGATTACTGTGAAATGAACCCAGATATTTTTTCTATGGACTTTTGAGTCATCTTCGCATCCTACTTAATTGAATTTTCCTTCTAAATAACCTGTTTTTTTTTTCAAAAGTACATATCTCCTATCTTTGTTTAGTGATTACATCATCTATAAGGCTGATGACTAAAACGAAGTCATTCTGGGTTGAAAGAAATACTCTTAGCAACATTGTAGATGCAACCACACACATTGTCCCTTCAAGGGCTGAGCAGGATTCACTTCTGTTATCCAGGATTTCTAATGTTTACTAAAAGTTCAGAAGGATCTTTTAAATGCTAGTAAATCTCATGAAACTTACACTAGGTTCCTATGAACTATGAGAGCTGTGGATGCCTCAGGATAGCCTAGTGTCGTTAGTAGTTACTGGCTCAAGTGCAAATCTCCAAGATGCTATCAGACAAATGGTTCGTTCTATCCATAGCCTGAGTGCTAGCGGCCTAGGAAAACCAGCGTGAAGCTGTTGTGTATTTTAAAGTGAAAAAGTAATGCACATTAGAACTTGTGTATCACTCTACTTTTCTGATAATCTGACAAGATGAACCATTGAGGGCAAGTTAATTTGCATTTCAAAAAAACCCTTTAGTATAATCAGAAGATTGACTTCATATTTTTACTTGAGTACTTATACCTACATCAGCATAAGTATTTAAATAATTTCTAGGGAGCAAATGCAAGAAAGTTAATATTTTTAAATAGCAAATGTGTCATTATTGTCGAAGATTCATTCTGTTGAGCGTTGTTGAATATCTGACATACATAAATGATAGGCGCGGAGATGCTCAGATACGCAGACACATAGAAGGATGCATTTATTTGTGGGATCTTGACAAGTTAGATATTTATATAACTCTGATGAATTCAAGAACTCTTTTAAACTCTGGATTTCTTTCCTTTTATTTGTTCCCACACTCTAACCCCTTTCCCTTTGGCAGCCATCAGCTTGTCCTATATCTATGGGTCAGAAAACTCTATTTTTCTGAATTAAATCAATAAAATCAACCTGAGCTTCACGGAGTACCAAAATACTTCATTCAATAAACTTAGTTAATTAATTTATCCACCTGAAAAAAACCCACATCTAATATGAAACTGCATATGTGTATTTAGATAACTTGAAATAAGATATTCCTCAGGAAGATTAGAAAAATAAAACCAAAGTCATTCACGTGCTCTGCAAGAAAATAAGTGGAAGCCATAGCCTGGAGAAATAACTGGATTATCTGCTGTAAATATTTGTTTCGATATAACATAGATTGGCAAGTAAGAATGTTATCCCAATTAGGATGTTAATCTATTAATTTCAGATACCCCTAAGAGGTAAAAAGATGGTGGCTAGATCACAGATATATAGATAGACAGACAGACAGACAGGAAGAAGGGGATCCTCTATAAAATTCCCAGAGGAACTAGCTAAAGGTAACTTTCAAGGTATAGAAATGATGAAAGTAGATACAAAATTTAATTTGTATTGTTGACAGACTAATAATATTAGATAAAATATTCTTGATTTATTGGACTACTTGATATTAAACTTCTTAGAAGAAAAGACAGGGCATGGCAACACACCTCCCCTGAAGCTGACCTTGACCTTGCACTACAGGAAGTCCAAGAGATCTGACTGCAGACGCCTGCATGGAAAAATAAGGTGGAGGAGGGGATGAGCCAATGAACTCAGACAGTCCCGGAATCACTGTAAAGCTGCAGCTTTCTGACGGGGATTCTTACTGATTTACTTGTTGCTTTCTTTTAAATTTTCAGAAGAGTATTTTATAAAGTGGCATCGTAAGAGAATACAAATATCTCCACTACCGTTTATCCAGGGTTTTATATGGTTCATGGCCTTTCCTCAATGCAGTCAGTCATCATTATTTACAGAACCTCATCCAGCCCCCACCCCGTAGTGCTCTTAGTGTTGGTGTGTCCACTTCAGTGGTGAAAAAGAAACCCTCCGAGAGTTTCCATAAGCAAACGGATTTCAAACGTGTAGGTGTTTAAGAACTAACTAGCTTACTGGATACAAATCCAGATTCTAGGCCTCTTCCGAAACCTCTGATTCAGTTGGGCTGGGGTAGACATTCACAATCCACATTTTAAATAAGCATCCACAGTTTCATTTTTTTAGACACAGCCAGTTTGGGGAACACTGCTTTCCACCTGTGCTGTGAAAGACATGAACAGATCCGGAGTTAAAAACATAGTCAAGATAAACTGAGAGAAAACAACTGCCTATATTTTCCTGTCACAGAAAACAAATTTTTCATCTTTTAAGTGAAAGAATGAAAACCACACCTATTGTTTAATTGCATGTGACTATAGGGCAAAAGGCACTTTTAGGCTTGTATTAAAATGAAAATTGTGGTAATGCAGAGATGACTAACTCGTTAATCAAAAGAACTCTTGACTAACTCACAAAAGAACAGTACATATGCAGCCAGTATAAACATTCAATCTAGCAACAGGTTGAATGAGGGGGAAGAAAAGTTGTACAAGAAATGTTCGCTCCCTTCCAGGGACTTCGATCAATTTATGAGGTCAAGGTATATATACACATGAAAAGTATTAGGTAAAAGTAAAGTTCTTGCACAGAGGATTAATTTCATGGCTAGACTACAATATGAGTTCATTCCCAATGGGAGGGGCTTCTAGAGAGGTGGCGCTGACCTTGGACCTTGGCAGTCTCTGACTGGCTACGTACATTGGAGAGAAAAAAGATCATGCAGGACCACAGAAGGAGGGTGGTGCCTACGGCCTCCATGAGGGGACTGATGCGGGTAAGCAGAGAGTGTGTTTAAGGGGGATGGAAGTTCCTAAGGGCTTCCATCGGAACTACAGAGATCTTTGGTAGAACTATGCAGGGTTTCCTTGACCTCACACATCACCTTGAACTGCATACTCACGTATTTGTTTCTTCCCTCAGCCAACCATCTAGTATCGATAAAGTTTTAGTATTATTAATCATTTCATATGAGAATTATTATTTTCTTTAAATTTTATCCATGGTTATATGAGATAGGATAAAAAAAGAGTTCATTTATAAAAAATTGTGTCATTATTCTCACATATTTAAACTTCAGTCGCCTTCCAAGTCCTCTCCATTTGATGCAATACACCTAGCGAGGCATTTTTCCACTGCCCAAAACAGTTTCTGAACTCGGCGGTTTTGATGCCCTTTAAGTGCTTCTGCCACTTTTTGTTTCACCTATTCTACATCGGCAAAACCTTTCCCTTTGAGGACTTTTTTCATCCAGGGAAACAAAGAAAAACATCCTTTGGGGTGAGATCAGGTGAATAGGAAGGGTGGGGCTTGGAGGACATGCTATTTTTGGTCAAAAACTGCTGAACACTCAGCGTGGTGTGGACAGGTGCACTCGTAAATCGCCCATCATGAAATGGGCAAACACGCTGAAAGAGTCTTCAAAGAAAATTCACTGAAGACAAACAGCCTCTCACAACCATGCCAGCTGGCCCACTGATACAGGAGGGTTCCTAGAACACTCACCTAGCGGGGGAAGCCTGTACTACAAGGGGTCTGCCCTCCAGAAGATAATTCTGATTTTGGGGGGCCTCCTCATATTTACTTCTTTCCCCACGAAGACAATTGGGTAATAATATTTCAAACACAAGTATTTTGAAAACAAAAACATGTTTGTCTTCTCACTATTGTTTACCTAGCATATTGTGATTTTAAAGTCTGAATTAAAACTCAATAAACTGAAAGATGCCAGCCCTTAAAATCCAGAAGTACAGAGAAATGTAATTTTCATTATACTGCCCCTTTAAAAAAAACAGAGAAGGTCATTTTTAATCACTAATGGAGCCAAGTCTAGCAGATAAATGCCTTCAATAATCTGACTCAGACTTATGGCTTCATCTTGTCTCCTTCACTGAGGTTGTATAATGGTTAGAGAAAAAAAATTATTGTTTCCTTCCATGAAGCATGAATAAGCTCTTCAATTTGGTTTTCTTTTCCTTGCAACACTCATCTCCAGGTTGATTTGAAATGGTTTTATTTCTTTTTTAAAGCCATGTATTTGAAAATTATTGGTTTCAATTGCAATACAAATTTAGGCAAGGGCTGATGGTATCTGCAATGTAATGAATGCCCTCTCAGATTTCAGCAGTACATATCCCTAACAAAGATAAACAGGGACTTTGCTATCACTGGCACTGCCATCAGACCAAGAGAATCAGAGTATATAATAGTTATTATCAGATAGGCACTACTTACCCTTCATGGTAAAAAAAAAAAAAAGTCACTAGAAATAGTAAATGATCGTTTTCATCACTTAGCACCTTCTGAGCGCTTGTTTTTATTACCCCTTTAAACTGAGATTACAAGCACCAGGGACAGTGCTGAAACAATCTTTCCTCATAGCTCCATCCTCCGTGCACTGCACATCATAACTGTGGTCAGTGGAATTTACTCAAGAGCCAAATGAGAACACAGAGGAAGAGAGACCTCTTTATGACAGATAATGCAAGACTTCTGGCTCTCTGCTTCCTGCCCTCCTGTTTCTCCTCCGATGTCAGCCTCAGCTGTCACAGACAGCACCACACAAGTTCCCACTGACACCTGCCCAACTCTCACAAGCTCCACATAGCTTCCTACCATCTGCCCGGAACATTCTCCGACACCATGAAATCCCTTACTCCACGTGCTAGCACAGCCCAGAGGTGCTGGGTTAATGCCCCCAGTGCCAAGCCCTGCCTATCGGGGAACAGAGGCCAGTGGGTAAATCCTCCTGCTTCCCACCCCTCAAGCTGACCATTATGAGACCTGAAGTGGACATTCTATCTACTTCTCAATAGAAGCTAGTTGCTGCGCAGATGAAAGCAGCTACTTTAATTGGACGTCTACATCCTGTCTCATCTCACCTGCTTCTTCTTCCTGCCTCCTGGATCATCTCTGATATAAATAAACTCTGTGCATCTGGGTCCTTGTCTCAGGTTCCTCTTTCAAGGAGGCGCAGACAGGCAACTTTGTTAACTACTTGCTATCACTTTAGAACAGGGATCACTATACTTTTGCTCCAAAGGGGCACGTGTAGTTCATACAGTCTTTGTGGCTGCTACTCAGTTCTGCCACTTTGGAGTGAAAATAGCCATTGATACTGAACAGTGAATGGGTGTGACGGTATTTCCAATACAGTGTCTCTAGTTACAAAAGCTGGTGGTGCGCCAGGCCCGGATTATGAGCCATGGACTGGCATCACCTGTGAACTGCCTAATTCTTTCTGAACTGCGTTCCAACATGCTTCGCTCTCCCCAGGCTCAAGCATCCTAGTGATAGTAATTGATGACATGCATAATTGCCTTTCATTAATATTATCACATACAAGGTACTCCTTTTAGCAGGTAGTTACACATGTCATCATGTTTTATTTTCAACATTCTGATTTTATTTGTGGAAACACTGACGCTCAGAAAACTGTGTCATCACGCATGCTGTTCTGCCAGCAGTTGCACTTCTCTGCCTTCTAAGGACATGATTGGATTGCAGCCCTGGTCCTCTTTCTAGGGGGGTAAGACCATCTAATTCTTTCTGGGCAATGCATTGTAAGATTTAATTGGTGACAAATGATCCTCCGGAGATCTTTGTCCCTTTGCCACCTTACTGACAAGTTCCAGGTGGTGAGTCCCAGCTGCAGGACAAAATGAGGCAGCAGGCATCCAGTGAGTGTATAACATGAGGGGGAAATACGCGTACATCTGAGAGTTTAAAAGTCATTTGTCATTATTATACGACTTAGTCATCCTGACTAATACAGAAGCTAAATAACGTGGCCACTGTCACAGCTAGGAACTGGCATAGACCAGATTTAAATACAGGTCTTTAGGGTCCAGGGCTTGAAATCTTGCCACTATACACCCCTCACTGTGGGTAAGCCTTTTACCGCACACATACACACACACAAAAAAACAACAGATTAAGGCAAATCCTCCCTGCCAAAAAGCCTACTGTAATTAGGGCCAATGACCTCCTTTCTTAGCTCTGTTCAACACACACCAAAAAAAGCAGAAAATCTGAGAAAGAATGAGCAAAATCAAACACTGACTCCAGGGAAAAACTCAAGTATATAAAGTTTACATTCCATACCCTCCCACCTTTTTCTTACCCACCCCCCCCCCCCACCAACACACACACACAGTTCCTACAGTAGAAGCGTCCTGGGGCATCTGTCCTCTCGTGACAGTAACGTACCCTTCTCTTGTGACTGTGCCCCATTTCTGGCAATGGGGGCGGGTAACCTGTACCACATGGCCAGACTGTTTCTGTTATTTTTAATCTTTTTATTGTATTTTTCCACTATCATTTACCCCCCTTACACCCCAAGGCTATTTCTAACTGACTATGAGTATACCCCTGAACCAAGATGGGAAACTGAATTGAGGCTGACCCATGGAGCCAAGCTTTCTATGGCACTGAGCCCATGAACTTCATGTCCTGACACAATGTAATAGCAGCTTTCCTCCCCCCATCTCAACTAAGGTCTTCAGAAAGAGAAACAGAAGCATGCTATGCACAGATGAGGCGAGGGGAAAGACCCACAGAGGAGACCTTGGCAGTATTTGCAGCCTTGGTCCAGCCACAGCTGTGCTCCTGCCACTGGGGTTTATGAGATATTCCTTACATCCACTAATAAATGCTTTCAGTTTGCTTGACTTCTATCAATTTTTTTCTTGTTATTTGTAACCAAAGAGTCCTAAACTCTATAACTCCCAATTTATAACTGGTTTCTTAACAACTGCTTGAAATTTAATCATAATAGATGAACAGTTAGATTCTGTAGTAAAAATAAGTAATCTCAATGACTACTTTGGAAAGATTTTGATAAAATATGGTTCATTGTCTTAAGTACAGTAGGTCCTAGAATAAAGTTGCTTTATTGAATGCTATTTCATTGTAGCATTGATGAAAAAAAATTATTTCTGGCCAGTGCCACTGTATGTATGGAGTTTGTACGTTCCCCCCATGGCTGTATGGGTTTTCTCTGGGGACTCTCGTTTCCTCCCACATCCCAAAGATGCACTCGTGAGGTCCATGGGCATGTCCCAATTGTCCCAGTCTGTGAGGTGTGGGGTGGGTGTGAGTGAGCCCTGCATTGGAAGGGGGTCCTGTCGAGGGTGGGTCCTGCTTTGCTCCATGAGCTCCTGGGACTGGCTCCGGCCACTCATGACCCTGAACTGGAATAACCAGGTTGAAAATAATGACCTTGCTTGTTTGTATTAATCTTTATTAAATATATGGATAGCTCACATTTCAATGTCTAATGTTAGAAGTGTTTGGGCTCTTTACTGAGAAGTTTGGTGATGTTTCTGTGGCTAGAAATATGCCATAGGGACTAAACTGTTTACATCGGCAAAACTCTTTTTAGACCATGGCAAAAATTGTTTTTTTATACCTTGTTTCACTTAAAGTGGCAGTCTCTAAAAATCTATTGACAAAGTGAAGTGAGGACTAACTATATTTTGTAAGAGAACCATTAAAATTAATATGCACATCCTTATATTAACTGTCTTATAATTTATAACAGCTGAGACACAAAAACAACCTATGTGTTCATTGACAGATAAATGGATGAAGAAGGAGGTGCAGCATATATATAAAAATACATATATATGTGCACAATGGGATATCATTCAGCAATAAAAATGAAATCTTGTCATTTGCAACAACATGGATAGACTACAGAGTAGCATGCTAAGTGAAAGAAAAAGACAGATATATGATTCCACTGATACGTGAAATCTAAACAGAAATGAAACAAATGAGCACACAAAACAAAACAAACTCATAGACACAGAGGACAAACCAATGGTTGTCAGAGAGGAAGGGAGTGGGGGACTGGGTGAAAAAGGTGAAAGAGAGGAGGCCAATAAATTTCCAGTCATAAAGTGAGTAAGCCATGGGGATTTAATGCACAACACAGAGAATATAGTCAATGATATCATAATAACCTTTTATGGTGACAGATGGTTACTGGATTTTCCTTGGTGAAAACACGGGCCTTCAAAGGGCCAAATGTAATTTCAGCTCCCTAACAGTGAAGGAGCAGTTACATTTATACAGTCCTAAAAATATTCCAGCCCTTTGAAGGCAACCATAAGGCTGATGAGGCCCCTGGTGAAAATGAGCTTGACACCCCCGCTAAAGTATATGAATGTTGAATCGCTATGTTGTACACCTGAAACTAATATAATACTGTATGTAAGTTATATTTTGAGAAAAATATTTTTCCCAACTTCAGGCTGCCTTTTTCCATTTGCAACCTGTTTATTTAAATATATCATTGATTATGCTATTACAGTTACCCCAATTTCCCCCCTTTGCCCGCCTCCTGATACCCCCAATCCTTCCAGCAATCCTTCTCTCTTAATTAATGTCCAGGGGTCCTAATTAACCAACGTGTGATGGTACAACCTGAGAATAAGTTGAGATATTTTAATCAATTGCCTTTCCAGTACTCTTTAAATTTTACTCAGATCCTTTCTCATATTAGAATAACCACAGAACAGCACACACTTCCCAACTCCAGGCGCACAACACACACACATGTTTAATGCAAACAGAAAAACTGAGGGGAAGCTTTGAATTGTGCTATCATAAATTATCTCCTATTAATAGCAAACAAAAAGGGAATAACTAGTGTTTTGGTTTTCAAAATATATTCAGTCCTCTTGGATTAATCTTTGCAAAAATAAAGGTACCAAAACACAAAATATTCTTGCTTTTCTGAAGTAATAAAGATACATTATTCAGGTCAAACAAATGCCTTATTTTTTTTTCTCATAGAAGGAAGTACGTTATAGTCTAATGCCAATAGTGAGTAATGTGATTCTAAAAATGTATAAACTGGTTCACACTGTGTCATTTGCTATATAAATAGAAGAAAACAAATGTTTAGTTTTAAAGAGGAAAGAGATAAACAGCTATTTCAGAAATCAATCATTTAATCCTTTGACTAAAACCATAAACATAAAACAAATAAACTGTGTGTTCTGCATCAAAATGTCCCAAAATTCAGGAGGCTAAACTGCATTAATATTACATGTTGCCTCAGGAGTTACAGCTGATGCCTTGGGAAATATGTAGATATACAAGTACATATCTCCGGGGCTGTGATATGAAATAAAATTTGAGAAATTCAGACATTGTTTATTGCCTACATATTTATAGTGCAGGGATTTTAGTATCCACTCTTCCTAGAGCTGTTAATGTTTATCTGGATTTAGCTTATTCTAAAACAATTGAAATCAGAAGGCTACTTATAATTTTGCATTATCTAGCCTCGTTTTGAATCAAATATTATCCTTATTCTTATTATTGTTGTGCTTTTTTATCCTCTTCTGCAATGTAGTCCACACAACATTAGGGAAACTCTTTTTGAATAGAGATTTTTCTGCAGAGATTTTACTCAAATAATACAAATTTTATATTACTATCTATTTAAGTAGTAATATAAAGTATCTACATTATAAGAATGTTTTTTTCTTTTTTTTAAGATTTTATTTGTTTATTTTTAGACAGGAAAGGGGGAGAGAGAGAGAGAGAGAGAGAGAGAGAGAGAGAAACATCAATGTGCTGTTGCTGGGGGCCATGGCCTGCAACCCAGGCATGTGCCCTGACTGGGAATCGAACCTGCGTTGCCTGGTTCGCAGCCCGCACTCAATCCACTGAGCTACGCCAGCCAGGGCAGAATGTTTTTTCATAGTCTAAAAATCCATGAGTGATCTAGGTGTTCACTCAAATATTGAAACATTTACATAAAGGCAGATCTTGATTATGGAATGTTTAATACTCAGTAGAAATTAAGTGTATATTATTACAAGTGATTAAAAACAACATTGTGCTACAGAACTAGAATTTTTAATTTATGAACTCATCTTCATATTCACACTTTGGAAAAAATGTGGACACATTAAACTGCTTACATAAGCTTTTTAAAGAAGCAACTACAAAGTGAAAAGTAAAATTTGTGGTGCCATTTGGCTGGCTAATTTATGTAAAATACAATAACTGTAAAACCAGGTAGAAGGTCATACTTATAATTTTTCTCGGTGAAATCTGTAATAGATCTCTCCCCATTTATAGAATTCAGCATTTTTGTCCATTCTTATATGGTTAAAAAAAGGAAGTACCCAAGTAAGACAAACTACAATTTCAATTTCTTGGTAAGAATGTGTATAAGACACAGGTATAGTGATAAGTCTTAGCATCTCAAGGGGGAGAGGGAATAATTCTTTTTTTACTCTAAGCGTCCAGAAGAGTGGTCCTATTAATGCAAGGTCTCCTATCCTTCCAAAGGAAAACATCTAAAATTTAATGTGGTCATTTAAATAATTGCTTTGGGAAATTTATATGGTAGGCATGGGCACCAGTAAAGAAGCCCAGGCAACGTCAATCATTTTAATAGTGTGCAAGTGACCCATTCAATTTATAAATTCCTTGGGCCTCTCTTCTTGATTGTGAGTGATCAGAAAAGGCACAGATGCAAAATTAATGAAATAAAATATAAATTCATTAATCAATAGAATATACTAATGTTTTTTAATCAGTCAGGTGCATCATAAATATCTGAGCTTGTGAAAGAGCAAGCTACTGTCTTAACAGGTTTATTACATATTTTTTGAAGAAAATGTATTTTCTCCTTGATGACTCCAAACTATTTCTTTTGTTCTTTTAACATTCTGAGCATTTCCCTGACTAACACTTGTCTACAAAATATACCTCCCTGGTTTCATCAACATTTGTCTACACAGAACTAGCACAGGTAAGAGTTCGCTGCTCGCGCATGTTAATGGCGCACAGCTTAGAGATTAGCTGCATCAAGCACAGAAAGATGGGGCTCACCTGAGACCTGGAACAGACCTACTGCTCTGGCCCCCAGCCCTGGCACCAGAGTGAGGCAGGTGAGAGGACAATTGGCCAATTTGTGGATGCAGGAAAGAGACCCATCCTACAGACAAAACATATTGATGATATCTGGACAATCAATAAATATTATTAACAGTGACCATTCAGGAAAACAGTCTGATTAAAGAGAGATTCACCATGAAGGATGTTCTGGAGTCCCTGAAAGAACGTGGCAAAGAGCTAGGCATCTTATGTATCCAAAGCAAATGAGCAGAAGGGATGAAAGAAGTCTCAGAGCAAGTAACTGGGCCTCCATTTCAACACGGGTGCACAGGGACCAGTCTCTGAAGGCACAGAAGGGTCGAAGGTACAGACATCACAAATGCAGGGAGAAAGAGTCAAGAGAACAAACTGGAACCCTAGGCACCAAAAATGAGATACTAGAAGGAGGAGCTTGGTCATCGTACTAAATAATTGATTGGCTGTTGATGTGTAATTTATGATAAGTAAGGTTAAAATCTAGGACAAGCACTTTACAAAGCAATTTTTCCTCTGGAACTAAGGCAGCTCTGAGCCTGAGGCTACACAGGTCAAATAGCTCCCACCCTGGGGGTGGGGATAAAAAGCCTGCAGAGGGGAGGGCAGGTGGTGCTGGAAGCCAACGTGCAGAATTTGCACTGTGGCTGCATCTCAGAAGCACCATGGGGATCACACCCACAACTCCAGTTTATAGGGGGAGTGAAATGGATGCTCGTAATTAAGACTTCTCTCTGGAAATAATACAGGTACCAAACTCTGTAAAAGGTCCTTACCCAGATGTTCTAGACCCCTCCCACACCTATTCCCTGAAATCTGATCTTCACTAATACACTATTCTACCCACTTTGCACTCCAATCCAGTATCAGATGGACAAGAAGTAACCATGTCTACCTCTACAAAAATAAATAAGCATGCCTGTGAATCTAACATTTAATGTATTTTTTGGAGATGCACAGAGGTACAAAAGACCCAGAATCCAGCAGGCTTTCTTTCTCTGCTTTAGAACTCACCACAGTCTGGCCACGAGAAGCCTGGTAATAAAGAGGTCTCATGACGCAGAACACTCGTGGGCTGTGTTGTAGCTCTTCCTCATCACTTTCCTAGGAAGAACTGACTGTCATGGAGGCGGTCCCAACAACCTACTGATCCATGTGGCCAGGTTAAGTGGTATGTTTTGGATTGGGCTGCACAGAGCTATTCGGTTGGTGTAATCAGCAGGTGAGCAAAGACCAGAAGACATCAACTCCTGGGGGTTACAGTAAGGGCCTCCAGGGAGCCACTGGAGGTCCAGCTTGATGGTGCCTGACAAGAACAATTTTATATCTTGAAGACATAGTTTCCACATTGCATCTCTGAGTGGAGTAGAGATATGTCTTCTCAACTGCAGCTAAAATTTAAAGCTCTAATTCAGGAGTGGACATCATAATCTTAGCCTGATTTAGATTCCCAGGCTTCCATGTACAGCCACAGCCCAGAGAACCCCCACCCCATTCTTCACCCAAACCCAAAGCCATGTCAGTCCCATTCACAGAAAAGCCTACAGGTTTAAGGAAAAGAAGATTCACGGTAGCTTCTCAGTTCTTGCTGCCTTTCTCAACATTTTCTGGGTGGTAGATACTTCAAAAAACAACAACTACTACTACCAAAAAAATAATAATAATGGCCATACTATTTTTCATTAATTCCAGTGAAGAGATGGAGTCTATTTCTCTGCCATCTGAGTCATGGTTTCACCATGTGACTTGCATGCAGTAGTCAGTGTGGCCTCGACAGATGTGATTCAAGCAGGGGAGTGAATAGGGATTGGACCTTGGGGCTGGCTCTTTATTGCCAGGAGCTTTATTGTCACCGTGTGAACTGGCCCAGGAATGACAGAGCACACAAAGAAAGGCCCTGCTGTGCCAGCCCAGGCCACAGACATATGAGTGTGGCCCTCCTAGACAATCCAGCCCCACCCAGGCTGGCCCGGGTCACAACTGCCTAGCTGACCCCAAGAATTGTGGGTGAAAAAAGTTGCTGTTTAAGTCGCTAATGTTTGAGGTGGTTTTTTAGACAACAAAAGCAAACTGAAAACCTCTCTTTGTTAGTTCCCATTCTATAGAGCTGTAGAATTAAATTGTGTTTAATCAGGGTTAATTAAGATCTTATATGCACAAGATCTTTAAAAGTGGCACAGCTTGAAGTTGTGTTATTTTCCCAGAACAAAAGAGAAATTGTATAAATTTATTTTGTTCTGGTAAATAAAAAGGATCAAGATTATATAGAAGCACAAATCTACCTGTGAATATATTTGTAAATGTATATTCCATAATTACTATTCCTTATATGCATTAATATCATTAGTATCATAGTGAAGCATTTGAGTTGGAGGACTGTTTACTTATTTTGTTTTTGTTTTTCCAATTCATTTTCTTGGGACATACTAACTAAGACATAACATTTCGTAGAAATAGGAAAGAACATTCGCCCAGCTGGATTTGGCTCCTGTTTCCACAGACACAAGTACATGGGTTATGATGTGGCCAACTGTCACTTTGTGCTGGAACAGCCTTAATTGTGCTTCACCTTAATAACAGGGGCCAGTGACTCAGAGGAGAACACGGTTCCCTCCCCCAGAACGGGAAGAAGAATCAGAGTCATAGATGTTGTGCAGTTGGATTTTGTTGCTCAAAACCATAGGGTCCGTGTTGAAGGGGTGAAAGCTATGTGATTGATGCTTATCCTCACTCAGACCACGCCCACCAACAAACTGCCACGGAATTATGTGAACTTGGCCCACCAAACAGCTTAATTCTCTAAGATGCTATAAAACCCAGCAGCCACTTGGCAGGAGGCCCACTTCCCTTTATATTATCTGACAGAAAGGGACCAAAATTAGAAAATTGAAAAATATGGATTTGGGTGGGATTTTTTCCCCTAGAATAGTGATTTATTTAGAAACTCTAATCTGAAGACACTCACTTTTGAAATGCTGAGGAAATTGCAAATAATTTATCACACAGAAAGTCTGAGCAGCATCCATATCAATAAAAGTGTCCCTCCTTTTCCAGTTTATAACTGAAAACCAAGTAATGACCAACAGTAATGTTGATGTCTTCCTCACAGTCCTCTTTTGAATCACTAATTCATTAAAGAACTGTTGAAACTGATAAGACCCACAACTTTCATGATCTTGAATATTCAAGAAGAAAATATGAATGATAGTTTTAAAAAATGTTCCTATCTGGTGAGGAACCGATGTCCCTTCAAGCAAAAAATATTAATTACTTAAAAGCAAGTCAGTATAGGTCAATATGTATATGAATGTTTGGAAAATACTTTTAATTTGCACATGTAATTATATATAATATGTGTGTATATAATAGCTATAATATTTTTGGCATCATTAGCTATTCTCAGAGTAAGGGATTTGGGTGAGGAGAAGAGTTGTTTTATTTGTCTATTAAGTTTATTGTTGCTGAGAAATGCCACCCAAGATAAAGCTTTTTCCAAATAGGGAAAAACACCTCACAGGTTGTGGCTTCTGGGTCCACCAACCCAAAAGTCAAACGACATTGTGGGCAGAGACAAAGACTTGTCTCCAAAAGCCAACACAGATCTTCACTATTAGCTGCTAACACTCTATTCCACCATTTGCAAAAAACAGATTAGCACTTTTGAATCCATCTTCTTTTTGGTCTTGCCTTCCTCTTTTTCCTTATCTTAAAATGTGGTTCACCAACTGCTCTCTAACCTTTATCCTTCTTTTTTACTATATTGTGAGCTGTACCCGATATCCTTGTGTAGCACAATTTTAAGCCTCTTTTTCAGTTTAAATATTGTACTTAATATGCAAATATTTAAAATGATGAAACCCACTATGGACATGTTTTCAGCGAAATGTAATTAATCAACAAGGACAAAAAGAAAGAAGAAAAAATTACAAATCAGTAACATAGTGGTAATCATTTAAAATTAGGGGAATAGCCCTGGCTAGGTGGCTAAGTTGGTTGGAACATTGCCTGTACACAAAAAAATTGTGGGTTCAATTCCCAGTCAGGCCAAATACCTAGGCTGTAGGTTTGATTCCCAGTTGGGGAGAGTATGGGAGAAAGCTAACTGAGGTTTCTCTCTCACATCTCTCTCTTTGCCCCTTCTCTCTCTCTAAAAATCAGTAAACTTACTCAAAATTTTGGAGAATAATCATATACTTTGATTCATTTATGTCTTTCCTAGGAATTCAAGTGAAAAATAATTACTAAATGATAAGGAAAAAATAAGGCATGAGTGTCATAAGCTCTAAATATCCTTTACACCATTCTTTATAATAGCAAAAAGTATATATCCCTAATGTATAAAAATTAGAATATGCAATTAAGTAGATTCTGATATAGGACAGACTGGTACACAATGATTGAAATATGTGTAAAGAATGTGCATGATAAAAACATTTACAATATTATGTTAAGATATAAATCAGATTTCTGTATAGCATCTGCACAAAATTTACGTATTTGTCAAATTATGTGCATACATCTTTGAGAACTGGACACTGTTTGGGAATGTGGCTCAGAGCAGAGGGATGAGCTTTTGAAAGATGACTTCTTTTAGACTCATGGGCATGGAAAATGGGGGGAACTGACTGTGGGAGTTGGTGGGGATGGGGCAAGGGAAAGTAATGGGGGGAAATGGGGACAACTGTAACTGAACAATAAAAACAATCAGTAAAATAAATAAATATAAAATATTTTGAAAACATAACTCCTACAACTCAACAACAAAAACAAAAAAAACTACCTCTTTTAAAAGTTTTCTTATTATTGTAATGTCCCATTTTGAAGTTCTTACCTACTTTCACTAATAAAATAACGCTTTAATTCAAGCAAGAGTAGCTGGTAGAAATCTCAGTCTGTAAGCTCCCATGTTCAATACATACACACATTTATTTTTCTATGTCTCAAATTAACTTCTCAGTCTGCCCTGTACATTTCCTCCTCCTTTGCAGAGTCCCCTCCCCGGCTCAATTCTGTCTTTTGGTCCCTGATCATTACTCTCTCCTTCCCCACTAGCGATTACTTCGCTTCTTCAATTAGCTGTTCTTTTTGAAATGGCCAGGCTACTCTCAGGAACATGGGAAGCTGCCAACAAGCTCCGGCCTCATCTGAGCTGTAGTTTATATTCTATTCCTTTCCCCTTCAGGCACACAGGATCATTCTGAGCCAGAATAAGGCTGTCAGACCTCTGGGAGCCTGTGGCTTGTCCATCTTACGATACATCTGTCAACAGTTCCTGTGCTCATAGTTCCACTTGCTACCTAAAACTCCAAACTCATGATTCCCACTCTCCCCACACACACACTAAGTTTCACTTTGAAGCTGGTATGCACCTGCCCTCTGCCCCAGATTCCCATTCTCAAAGGAAATCAGATTGCCCTCCCACACCAGGCTTGGCTAGGCAGCAAAGTGGACTGAACTCAGTCAGGTTCTCTACTTGGGACTGAAAAGCATTTTCACTTACATTTCCTATAGCCTGGAAACACGGTCATATTTGGGCCCAGATTTCACATCATCACGATTCTGGCCCAAGTTCTCTCAGACCGTGGGCCTTTGGAGACTGAAAGCCACGTGAGGACGACTCTGCTCTCCATGTTTCCACTATCATTCCTCCACAGAGGCGGACAACATCCGTGAACAAAAATGGATAAGGCAGTAGGAACAAGGAAATGCAAAAGGAGAGAAAACCACTATATTTCAAAATATTATTGTCCTATTCAAGAGTTAGGAATTTTGCCTAAATTCAACAAAAGTCCTTGTGGCTTTATGTAGAATCAAGAACACCAGATAAAAGAGGGTGGAGAGATTAGCCAAGGAGCACAGATGCACAGCCTATGGACACAGACAATAGCATGGTGAGGGCCAGGGGAAGAGGCCAGGGGCTGGGTGAAGTGGAACGAAGGGAGGGAGGAAAGGGGTACATGTGTAATAGTGTCCACAATAAAAAAAGAGCAATGGCAAAATATACAACCACAGATAATACATCTCAGAGGACTCATAAGTATGTGTGATTATAAAAACAGAACCACCACAGTTTTTCCTCTATTCTTGTTGGTACATGGATAACCTCCAACTTGGTTTGACAAATGTTAACATCTTCACAAATGGATTTCCTACTATTTGGAAGCTCCCAACGTGTCTTTTTTATTTTCGACAAACAATCTAAAGTTTCCATAAAATCCCACCCTGCTGGTAGCATAGAGTAAACAAAATATGCTGGTGCTGTTGATGGTATTTCACAGCACCTGACTTCGGTAGGCCCTTTAGTGGGACCCAGTCTTTGCTAGCTGAGTGCTCAGACGTCTTCCCACCACATCTTACCTCCATCCTATTTCCCCTAGGACAGGCAGGACGGGGATGAGAGTCAGTACTCTCTTGGCCTTGTGTTGACCAATAATATGCAGATCTGTGGCTTTGCTGTGGGGCCATTTGCCTCCTGCAGAAAGAGGGGCTGTCCTTGTCGGGTACCTGGGCCATGGCACAGCTTCTAAAACGTTGCCAGTACTCTTATGGGTTATCCTATTGTATGATCAGGTTTTCTCATCCTTCCCCCTGCTAATTTAGCCCTACTCCAGGGCTAACGACCAAAGGAATTATAGCCAGTCTCCATTCAGCCCATCTCAGTCTGTCCTCAGTCTCAGCTCCTACAGTGATATGACACTGTCCCTTACCCAGGTGACCTTCTGGCTTTCCTGCTGCACTGCAGCAAAGCTCCCATCCAGGTCCCACTCAGGGCGCCAAGGATGCAGCCCTTCCCACATCCCAACCACAGCACACGGAAACCCAGAGATATCCTGAAACACTCAAACATTTTATTTGCCTAAAAGCACATCAAAAATGTTTACACTGATGCAGCTACAGCATATTTGTTCTAAGTAGCACTACACTGCCATCTCCCCCAGGAGGGGCAGATTCAGGATCAGGCACCAGCATTCTCGACCTTTCCTTCCCCCTTAACTATGGAACATTGTCCTTCCCACTTCTTCAGAGGCAGAAAACCCTGAAGTGATCTGCCTGTCAACTTTTTTCCTCTGTTTCTTCTTTCTCTCTCTCTCTCTGTCTGTCCCTGTCTATCTCTCCCTGTCTCTCTCTCCCTCTCCCTCCCTAGACTTGGAAGGGCCTTCTTCTATGTCCTTTCTAAGAGAGAAGAGACTTCTGTCATGTTATACGTTCGTCTTCCAAAGACAGACTTCACTCTCTTCGTGTAAAATAACTCAAACTGCATCACAGGCCCACATATATAGTACAAAATCAGAAAACACAAAATGCAAAAAAAAGGTAACATAGCAGAAAATCTGTACGATCTCGGGTATGGTGATGACTTTTTAAATACAACACCAAAAGTATAATCCACGAAAGAATTCACTGATAAGCTGGACATCATTTAAAGTAAAAATCCCTGCTCCGTGAAAGACAGTGTCAAGAGAAGGAGAAGACAAGCCACCAAGAGGCAGAAAATATTTGCAAGGGACACATTGTTTAAAGAACGGTTATCCAAAATGTACAAACACATGGACAGGCACCTCATCAAAGATGATATAGAGATGGCAAATAAGCATATGAGACACATGATGTGAAACATATGTCTTTAGGATAATGCAAATTAAAGCAATGAAATAGCACTGCACTCTTAATAGAATGGCCAAAATTTGGAACACTGTGGATATCAAATTCTGACAAGGATATGGAGCAATGGAGACTCTTATTCACTGCTGGTGGGAATGAAAAATGGAGCAGCCACTTTGGAAGACAGTTTGGTAGTTTCTTCCAAAACAAGACACACTCTTACCATATGATCCAGCCATCATACTACTTTGTATTTATTCAAAGGTATTGAAAACTTTATGTCTATGCCAAAACCTACACACAGATGTAAATATAGCTTTTTCATAATTGTCCAAACTTGGAAACAACCAAGAGGTACTTCAGTAGGTGAATGGGTAAATATGACTGCAGTTCATCCAAATAATGGAATACTATTTAGCACTGAAAAGAAGCGAGCTATCAAGTCAGGCAATGATATGGAGGAAAATGAGTACATATTGCTAAAAGAAACAAGCCAATGCTGTATAATTCCAAATATATGGCATTCTGAAAAAGACAAAACTACAGGACAGCAAAAACATCAGTGGTTTGCAGGGGCTGAAGAGAAGGAGGGATGAATAGCAAGAGCATGGAGGAATCCTAGGGCTGTGAACTCTTCTGTGTGAGAGAGTAACGTCATTGTGCACTTGTCTGCACACCAAAAGTAAACCCTAATATAAACTGTGGACTTTGGATGATGATCATGTACCAATGTAGGCTCACCCACTGTGGCAAATGTATCACTGTGGTGCTGGGTGTTCAGAGTGGGGGAAGGTGTGAATGTATGGGGGCAGGGGGGTCCATGGGAACTCTCTCTGTACTTTGTGCTTACATTTGCTGTATAGTTAAAACTCTTTTATTCTGCAAATCTGACAAGCTCCCGAGGGATGTCAACACAGATGATCTAAGGACCACACTTGGATTAGAAGGCCCTGGTTCAGTTTACCACTGGACCTGTTCTAAGGTGCTCCATGTTGTCCATTCTTACACCTTCAACTATGTATGGAGTGAGAATACTGAATACAATAGGAAGACTGACCTTTCACACATCACTAATTATTAAGAACAGTAATAGATCTAGTTATATGGCAGTGCCATAGTTTTAACTCATAGTTTATTATTGTGTAAGAAAACATTTCCCCCTTACTGTACACTTATTTCAGGTTTTGCAAAATTGGATTACAGTTAGCTTCTTCTTGTATGCTTTCCCCCTTTTGATGTTTGTGAACATTGTCCAATTTACTAATAAAAATGTAATATGCGTGATCTAAAAAAAAACTCTTCTAAAAAATGCAGTCTTTTTAAAAGAAAAAAAAATGCAAAATTAGGGCAGGTATAAGTTCTAGGAATAAAATAAGACCTAGTTTTAGTAAGCAGTAGAATTCACTAAATGCCACATACATGATTTTACTCAGTACTTAATATATTTTTGTGAAAGATTCTCTGTATCTTTTAATCCTTTTTACCAAGAAATTTGTCTTTTTACTAAAATATTATTTTATTTTTGCTTGCTTATAAGTATTTTTAGTTTAAAAATTGAGATAGTTTTAAGAAATATGTTGAATATATTTTCTATACATTTTGTTTGTCTAATCTTCTAAAACGAGAATCCTTGTTGAGTTAGCTTATTGAACCTCTTCATGAATGACTAAAAAAAGAGTATTAAACATTTAATCAGTATTAGCCAGTAACATAAGCATATGAATGTTGTATAATTTTTACTGGGCCAAATCTTTCAAGTATAACCTTGTGGATGTGTAAGTGGTATACAAACTTGAGAAAAAGTCCATGAGAAGAAATTACATGAATTTTTAGGTAAACATTAGAACACAAGTTTATTACATGCAGAGTTTATGAATGAGAAGCCTGATTCATAGACTTGTGAGTCATGCAATCATGATGGATAATGAATGAAACCTATGAAGGTCACAGTCATGATAAAGGTAGCTTTCTGGTAACCTCTCGTCTCTCATTCTCCTTACCTAAACCCATCCTGTCCATTCACAATGATCGGAAACACTGGGATTTATTTTACATGAGTTTAGATCATTTGCACTTCTCTGAAAGGCATTTTGAGAAAAGTCTTGGCCCTGCCTGAAGGTATTCCTATAGAGGACCTCCAGGGATACAAAACACTAGTTTAGCTCTTTAATTATTTCATCAAATGTCAGCTATTCTCCCTAAAAGCCTAAATTCTGAACTGCGTGGGTTGCCTTTCAATCAATAAGTCAAAATCCATACTCCACATATTCCCACCAGAAAAGCCATGGAGACAATTGCTGCTCCAGGTGCAAACAGACCAGCCACTAATTTTCCATTTTTTAATGGTTACAAAAACATTTTTTATTTCTTCATTGAACAAAAATGGGAAACATAATCCTCTTTCTGAGGTAGACAAAAATGGCAATTACCTAAGATTTTTTGCCTTTATTTTTTTGGCCTTTATTTTTTGTTTTTAGTTTTCTTTAAATATATTTTATTGATTATGCTATTACAGTTGCCCCATTTCCTACCCTTTATTCCCCTCCAACCTGCACACCCCCTCCACCCACATTCCCCACCTTTAGCTCATGTCCATGGGTCATACATATAAGTTCTTCAGCTTTTACTTTTTCTACACTATTCTTAAACTCCCCTTGTCTATTTTCTACCTGCCATTTATGCTACTTATTCCCTGTACCTTTCCCCCATTCACCCCTCCCCTTCCCCACTGATAACCCTCCATTTGATCTCCATTTCTGTGATTCTGTTCCTGTTCTAGTTGCCTGGTTCATTTTTGTTTTTGTTTTTTAGATTCAGTTTTTGATAGTTGTGAATTTGTTGTCATTTTACGGTTCATATATTTTTCACCTTCTTTTTCTTACATAAGTCCCTTTAACATTTCACATAATAAGGGCTTGGTGATGATGAACTCCTTTAACTTGACATTATCTGGGAAGCACTTTATCTGCCTTTCCATTCTGAATGATAGCTTTGCTGGATGGAGTAATCTTGGATGTACATCCTTTCCTTTCATGACTTTGAACATTTCTTTCCAGACCCTTCTTGCCTGCAAGATTTCTTTTGAGGAATCAACTGATAGTCTTATGGGAACTCCTTTGTAGGTAACTCTTCTTTTCTCTTGCTGCTTTTAAGATTTTCTCCTTATCTTTGATCTTGGGTAATGTAATTATGATGTACCTTGGTGAGTGCTTCCTTGGGTCTAACTTCTTTGGGACCCTCTGAACTTCCTGGACTTCCTGGAAGTTTATATCCTTTGCCAGATTGGGGAAGTTCTCCATCTTTATGTTTTCAAAGAAGTTTTCCATTTCTTGCTCTTCCCTTCTCCTTCTGGCACCCTTATGATTCAGATGTTGGAACATTTAAAGTTGTCCTGAGGGTTCCTAAGCCTCTCCTCATTTTTTTTGAATTCTTATTTCTTCATTCTGTTCTGGTTGAATGTTTCTTTCTTCCTTCTGCACCAATCCATTGATTTGAGTCCCAGTTTCCTTCCCATAACTGTTAGTTCCCAGTACATTTTCTTTATTTCACTTTTCATAGCCTTCATTTTTTCCTCTATTTTGTGACCATACTCAACCATTTCTGTGAGCATTCTGATTACTAGTGTTTTGAACTTTGCTTCTGATAGGTTGGCTATCTTTTCATAACTTAGTTGTATTTTTTCTGGAGCTCTGATCTGTTCTTTTATTTGTGCCAATCTTTTCTCAGCATACCTGTTACTTAGTAAGGGGTGGAACCTTAGGTATTCACCAAGGCAGGCAACCCACATTGCTGTGTTGTGACACTGTATGTGGGGGAGGAGTCCAAGAGGGAACAGTGCTGCTTGTTCAGCTCTCAGTCACCTTTCAGTCACTTCCACTACTACCTACAAGCAAATTGGGCCCTTCTGGTGCTGATTCCCAGGTGGGTGGGTTTGTGTAGTTCTAGGGCCCTGTGCATCTCCCCAGTGAACTCTCCTGTGAGGCTGGGAGTTTCTCCTGCCCCACAGGATTCTTCAGTCAGAAGCTGTGAGGACTTTATTTCCCTGTGCTGGGGCCCTAGGTTGTAAGGTCTGTCCTGTTCCTCTCTTGTTCCTCTGGGTTTATCTGCATATGGATGCAGGACCACCTGGTCTGCCAGCCACCATTTCGCTGGGTCTGCTAGTGGCTGCCTTGCTATGAGTCCTCTCTGCCCAGCTGCCTGTCTCTGCCCCTCCTGCCAGTCTGGATGAATGTGTCTTCTTTAACTCCTTGGTTGTCAGGCTTCCATACAGTTTGATTTTCTGTCAGTTCTGGTTGCTTTTGTTTTTACATTTGTTGTCATCCTCCTTTTGGTTGTGAGAGGAGGCACAGTGTATCTACCTATGCCTCCATCTTGGCTGGAAGTCCTAATTTTCTGACATTCACTATTTTCACCTTTTTACCAACTCAGATCATGAGAAGACATAATGGGTTTACTTTTTAACATTAACTCTTCCAACACAGAAATGCCTTCTCAGAATTATAATTTAATGTTGTAACTTGCCTTTTATCTGGAAAAGCAAGGTCTGTCTGTCCAGAAGGTATCCAGCCATGTAATATAAAAAATAGAGACATATATTGAAGAAGATGAAAGATACAAGAAACATTGTACATAGGACAATGACACGTCAGTCCCCTTCAAAGAAGGCACCTTGGGACCTCACATAGTTCTCCCAATCATCATAAGCTGATCTGTTGTATTTTCCTGAATCTCATGGTCTGCAGTCTCTTCCCTTTCAAAGGCGATTTTAGTTTGGGGGAAAGCCAGAAGTCATGGGGTACCAAATATAGCTTGTAGAGGGCTGAGTTATCTGGGTGATTTGATGTTCACAAAAAAAACTGCATGTGACATCACGATGCATGAGCAGGTGTGTTGTCATGATGAAGTTGTCAATCACCAGTTGCCCATAGCTGTGGCCTTCTGAATCATCAAAATAGTTTCCACAGAGGAATGTTCAATCTTAAAGCAAAATTTGGTGCACATTTGTTGCTGTGCTCACTTAGCCACTTTGAATGGGACAGACACACAATACACATGTTCACTCAACAATGTCTACTACCCCCACTGACTAGGACAGTAAATGATCATTGTTCACGCATGCACATTCCAGTCCACACTCCTTGGCTGTCAGGTCAGGTTGGTGCCTCTGTCGCACAAACTGTTTTTTTTTATAGTAAAATGGCTGGACTCTTTCCAGACAGACCTCCTCGTATGTGAAAGTGGCATTATATTGCACTTTACTTCATGTGATATACATACATGATGAGAGTTTACTATGAAATTTCATCTCATTTATAACATCACATGATACCATTTTGTGAGCTCAGAACTAAGCCACGTTGGCTGGTCTGGTGATGTGTCTCCCTTTATCAAACAACAACCAACCAGCTCAGCTCTGTTATCTTTTCACTTGGGCCAGTGGGAAACAAAATGATCTTTTCTGATCTTTTCATTAGCTAATCACTGCCCTCCTGCCATCCTGCCCTTGTTTCCACTTTACAACAATCTGCTTCATCTCTACAATTTTAAAAATCACTCTACATCTTCTATGGAAATACACCCAAAGCATGTCTTCTGAGCCATTTAACTACGTGGTAGTCCATGGCACTGAATGAGAACAAACAGAGAAAGTCAGACTGAGTTTCCTGAAGGAGGCCCTGGAAACTCACAAGCCAGACATCCGAGCAGTACTTGGCCTAAAATGAAATGCAAACTTTAGTAGAAATAAGCACAAGATGAAGTGGGAATGTGGAAGGAAGAATGCCTGTGGACTGACAGAGAATGAGAAGACCTCAGAGAAATGTCAACTTTTATCCTGGGACTGCAAGGATGAGAAGGGACTTACAAGCACGTGTTTGTAGTACGGGACCTGAGTCCCAGGGCACAAAGGCAGGATGTGTGAAACAATATCGTGTCTCTGTAATCAAATGGTACTGTCACCTCATCTGAATACTTTGGTCTCTCTCTCCCATGATCCCATAAAATGTTCATCTGATGTTTGGAGTTTAAGGAAAAAGTGGCTTGGGTTCATTTTAGTGTTCTAACTCTACTGTCTTTTTTTTGTCTGGACATGGCCTCTTGAAACCCAAGTTAGGTATTTGATTCTTTTCTTTCTCTTTGCATTTTTGCTGTGTCATCCCTTCTCAGAGGTAATAACAGCAAGATATAAAAGTGCAAAAAAGTGGGGAAACTGGATATTCTTTCTTTCTTTCTCTCTCTCTTTCTCTCTTTCTCTCTCTCTCTCTCTCTTTCTTTCTTTCTTTCTTTCTTTCTTTCTTTCTTTCTTTCTTTCTTTCTTTCTTTCTTCCTTTCTTTCTTCCTAGAAAGAGGGGAAGAGAGGCAGAAAGAGCAGGAAAGAAATGCCAATGTGAGAGAAAAACATCAACCAGTTGCCTCTCACGCATGTGCCCCAATCAGGAATGAACCCACAACCCAGGCATGTGCCCCAACTGGGAATCAAAACGGTGACCCTTCACTTTGTGGGATGACTCCCAACCACCTGAGCCACACAGGTGAGGGCTGGGTACTCTGCTTTTGGGGACCATACCAAAGTATCATCCCTTACCTGAGAGGAAGTTAGAGGTAAAATGA
The DNA here is from genome assembly GCA_004024845.1 of Tonatia bakeri. Lineage (NCBI taxonomy): Eukaryota > Metazoa > Chordata > Mammalia > Chiroptera > Phyllostomidae > Tonatia > Tonatia bakeri. The sequence continues at coordinate 150,326 of PVIA01003179.1, read as the reverse complement.
AACTTAAATAATATTTAAGTCAGTTCTTTCACCTTCATTTTATGAAATGCAATTTTCAAGCCAAAACATGGCAAAGCGGTGCTCTCAAAACCATCCCCGCCGGTTGGAGTTGTGACCTGCACTCCTGACTCTCGTCTCAGCAGTGTCCCAGGTCCCATTGGCGCATTCCTTTAATTGGGGGCACAAAACATTGCCAAGGGAGTTTGTCAACAAGTATCAAAGGTACCTATGTTAGAGCTCTGCTGTAAGACATTCAAATACAGAGAGGGAAGCTAGAACTATGTTTTAAATAAGCATCCCAGGTGAAACTAATGCCAAGGACCAAGACTTCCAAAAATCCTATTAGAGGCTGAACTCCATTTAGGACAGAAAGGCCTGTTTCTCTTAACCTTTTTATCCAGGGCCTACTGAGCACACCGTATAGGAAATGCAGGATGCTGAATGGATGAGTAAACTCCACTTTTAAAAACTCACACGACTTTCAAACCTTGTTGTTTGCTTCTAGCAAATGTACTCCCAAGTTAGCTCTTTGCTGGAGTAGTTTGAATTAGCTTTGAATTGTAGTATTTCTGCCTTTCTTTATAGATCAAGCTTTTCAATACAAAAAGCCAGTGACCTCAACAAAATCCCAGGAAGCAAGAATTCCGTCAGCAAAGGAGAATGTTTTGCATAAGTTTTCATTGTTCATGTTTTGAACTTGTAAGATGTGATCCCAAACCAAAGTCCAAGTCACCTTTTTGTTATTTTTGTGATTTAGTGTAGCATTATATTTACTTATGAGAAAATACAAGCACGTTCCCACCCCACTTAATATGTGACTATTAAATATTTAGGTTGATGGACTGAATTTCTCTGTATTTTATCAAAATATTCTAGAAAACAGCAACATTTTCTTAAATGCTAATAAGTGAACATAATGATATGACATAGTAAAAAAATCACATTCATTGTTTTTTTCTAAAGAACTACTCTACAAAATGTTACGATGCTTTAAAATAACATCTGGGGGAGATTGCCATACATACATAGCTCATTAGGGAAGTTTACATGCGAATCCAGAGATCAGGGCTTTTCCAACATTGTCACATAATTTTCAGAGTGAGTAATTAGTATATGTTCATTTCATAAAGATTCGGAGAGAGCCTCAGAATAATCAGCCCCTAACATATTATCTCCTTAGTAGCCATGTTTTTATCTCACACCACAAGGCCTGTGCCTTCCAACTTTAATTCACTTAATCTGGTTATCTAGTTCTGCAAGAATTACAAAAGTCCATTTCAGTGGGGTAATTGCAGGTGAGTGATATCCAAGACTGAGAAAATGTAGATGATTCGATTTAGCAAAATGTTATAGCATGATTCATTTTTGTTGATTGTGAAAATGCTTTGGGGAGATTGAATTAGCAGAAAGAAGACCTTTTAGGAGGCTCAGAGAAAAGAATCTCAGGAGTATAATTTTGGAATGAATTAAGTTATTTGTGGATCTAAATGAGCATGTCTGAAAATTAATATAACAAAAAGAAGGGTGGTACATAAGAACAGAAATTCAGCATATAAGCCAGATTGGTTTTGACATTTGACAAGCAATTATTATAGCAAGAGTGGTCATGAAAACTCAGGATGACTACATTTCTGGTGATTAATTCTGGCTGGAGTTTGACATAATTATCCAGATATTCAGACAAAAGCAAAAATGCTAATTTGCTTAAAACATATTTTCTCTGTGTTATTTGGATAATTTCCATATATTCAATATTACTAAACCTTCTTCATATGGTTCATAATTTTGGTTTTGAAGTAATTATCTTTAAAAACTTCCACCTTTTTTTTTCTTATAAAGCATCATTTACGGCCAGAGCCCAGGACAGAATCCATCGCAGTTCTTAAATGTATTCCCTGTCAAGGGTACATGATCATTTCAATTGGTAATGTCTTATACCATGGAATGATTCTCAAATTATTTGAAGTAAATTACAGGGTAGCAGGAAAAGGCCTTTGGAACAGGCATGAGTTACAACTGAAATCTTTACTCCTTCTGACATAATTGGCCCCCCTATTTGGGACAGTGGAGCTGAGATACACGATACCTTGCTGCAGGCTTTGACAATGACTACAGGTGTGCCAGCAGGTGGTAGGGCACAGATTAGGCCGACCATCCAGTCACTGGGTCACTCTTTCTATAGCATCCCCAGCAGCTTGCATGGTGGACCCCAGACCACTCCCTTTCAGAGATGGAAGCAGAAATGTTATTTCAATCAGAGCACAGAGTCACCGGGAGGGGAGATTACTTTGTCACTCTACGCTGCAGCATTCTGCATCCTAAAACAGCATGGGTGAAGTCAGGCACTGGAAGAAAGGGAAACCTTTTTGAGTTAATATGCCCCAGATGAGAAGCATTATGTTGTCTACTGAAAGGACATAATACAATATGTTAGTCCTTATGAACTGCTTAATAATCAACAAAACCAATCTTACATTTTTCTCAAAAGTGTATTTGTTCACTTCATAGACAAAGTGGTAGGCATTTAAAGGTAAATAATAGGAGGCAGAGAAATTCCTCCATCTCACGAGACAATATTGGCTGGGGAGGGAGGTCTCTTCTCACACACGGAATTACAAAAAGGGCGTTTGTGATGTGTTTTTGCTCCGCTCCTTCCCCATGCATATTATCCCCGTAAGATGAATCTTCTCTACGACACGCATTGCCCTTTCGCGCTGCCTGCCTGCCTGCGTGCGTGTGCATAAAATGCCACGTTTCCAATTAGGATGTGTACACTCAGAAAGATAACACATCAGAGCTGTCAGGCTAAACGCCCTGCAGCTCAGAACTCTCCAAGTCACTCTGTGGGCCTGCCAAGATTATGGGACTTGTCTATTACTTTTCTTCTTCTTTTCTTACCTTTGATTCTGAGTCATCTTCCCTCTCAAGCTAGATACTATTTATTTTTTAAGAAATAAAGCAAATCAGTGCTCTGTCTTTGTAAAATTTAAGGGATGCTTCATTTTATCTCAGTGACATACATTCTCCGTTGTTTCCCATATGGATCAGTTTCCAATAATTTAGGCTTTACCTCTTTAGATAAAAGAGGTTTGCTGTTAACATGCTACTCAACATGTTGCTTTTTGTGGCAACAACTGCAGGAAAAGATCTGGATTGAAGTCTAACACTTTATGATGTCTTCTTTGAAAATCATAACATTTTGCAGGTGAAAATGCCACAATATTACTGTTATACATTAATGGTACACCACTTTAGCAGAGTGGCACCTAATAGGGAAATAATGTGAAATTTTCAGAAAGAGGTTATAAATCTTTGAAATGTAAATATGGTTCTTGGAAATACATAGTAGGTTTTTTTCCTGAAAATGTTAAATCCTTAGACTGTTGACAATTGGGGAAAACATAATAGAATAGATGGGGACATTTTGGTATCAAATGGCAATGTCTGAGAGGAATATAACTTATTTGAGTATACTGCTTTCAAAAAGTTATAAAAAATATTCAAAAGCATGATTCAGCTTTGCGCTAGGTGCGACTTGGTAGTAAATACAATAATCACGTAAGAGGCCAGGTATGCTGCATTCGTAAGCTGCACGGCCAAGGCGGAGAGTTCCTGTGCTGTTTTTCGAAAGCCTCAATTATTTCCGCACCATATATATGGACATCACCAAATTCATCTGAAAGCACCATTCCCCACTTTATGACCCTAAGTGAGATAAGATCACAGAACTTGAAGAGACACAGTAGATGGATCTGGTCCATTTTTCCTCCTGTGTGCAGTCATTACCATATTTTTCCAGGCTGAACAATCAATAATGCATTCTAATGCTTTCCATTTGGTTCTCTCCAGTATTGGTTTTTATGTCCTCATCTTGCAGTTAAAATTTCCTTTTCTCTAGTTTTCTAATTGGCCCAAGTTGATCTTTTCACGAAGAAAGAGGCAATAGCGAGCTAACTGACAAAAGCACATTTGCTCTCCTTCAAAGCATATTATGGAGAGCAGCTCATCCCACTGCACTTAGTCCAGATGATTTCAGGGGAGGAGGGATGTTATTATTCACAGGGGAAAAAATCCAGGCACATGAGCAAGAAGGGCATTTTCTCTAGGCATACTTGCTCAATGTAAATGTGGGCTCACATTTAAGACTGCCTATTTTGTTTGTCTTTTAAGTTTGACACTACCATTTTAAAGCTCGAACTGTTAGCTCTGGAAGGCTTTAGTTTTATTAAAAGTTTAATGAAACAAGATTTGTTAACTCAGACGCAGTATGTTCAGGTGGGGTTTTTTTTCCAGTGTAATAGATTCTTGCTTCGCAGTACGTGCAGGCTCTCCTGCTGGATTGACAGAATTACTGAAAAGCTTACGTGAAAACTCCAGGTTCACATCAAAATCAAGTGGCTCCATTCAAGTCAGAAATCCAGATCACAGGTCTTTTCTCTAAGCTCCAGGCCATGGAGGCTCCTATGTTCTTAACAAACAGCCTGTTGTGTATTATAGGAGGGACAGTACAATTTACACTTGCTCTTAGTTAATGCCATTGGTTTGTTGTTTGTTACAGAAAGAGGTGTAGCCACAGGTAGAATTGAAACTGGCCTTTCAAAAACCATTTTAATTCAGCATTATATCTTAAAGTACATTTTATACCTCATATTCAAAATTGTAAAATTCTCACCACACTGAGATGAAAGAACTGCTTCTACAAAATCATTAAGGAAATATTTCAATGCCTCCATGTACCTGGAAATAACATCCAAATGTGTTGTTCTCAACCATTCTTGAATGAACAATCAGTACCATAGTCCCTATTCTTGTGGAGCTTATATTTTAGTAGAGCAGACAGGAAAATAATTTTTTAATGTATCTCCCAGGTGGTGGTAACTGCTAAGAAGAGTAAAACGGAGTACACAGATCAGGGGTGATTGTGTTTTAGACAGGGTGGTCATGGAAACATCTAAGCAGCCGATCTGTGCACTGAGATCTGAGGGAAGCTGGGAAGTCAGCCATAGTGATAGCCAAGCACATTTATCACAGGCAGATGCCCAGAGAAGCACTGAAGCCTGACTTGTTCGAGGATTAGTGAGAAGGACAGTTCTGGAGCAGAGGTAGCAAGGAGAAGAGTGGGAGGAAATGAGACTAGACAGTGTCCTGGGTCGGATTAGGAAGGGCCTTGGAAGCAATGAAAGATTTGGGATTATATTTTGAATAAAATAGAAAGCATTTAAATCACTTGGAACTCAAAAGTAATAAGACCTGACTTCGGCACGTTTGTGTTTTGTTTTGTTTTGTTTTGTTTTGTTTTGTTTTTGTTTCTTCCAGGGGAAGGTTTAGCTGTTGTTGTTATTGTTCTGAAAGAACCACTTCGGCCTCTGAGTGGAGGAAAGACTGGAGACACCAGGAGTTGAGGGAGGAAACAGGCCTGGAGCGCTGGCCTCCATCCCGACTGGATTAGATTTGCTGTTGTGGAGACTAATACAGTTTAAATGTCAACCCGTCAAGATCTGCTTTGTAGCTGTGACACTTATTTAAAAAAGAGCAAAGTCAAAATGGCTTGATATTTGGCCTGAGCAACTGAATAGGTAGAATTACTTATTCATATGCTTAGATGTAAAAAGAAAATATTACTTACTATGTAAAATGCAAAAGAACCAGGAAGGGCTTGGTGTAGGGGTAGGAGAATGAGGATTAAAGAGTTTCCCTTTGGACATGTCAGCATGTTTATTGGTTATGCAGTTGGAAATGGTGAGAAGGCTGTTTGAGCCTGGGGTGCTGGAGAGAGGTTAGGGCTGTGGAAGCAAATTTAGTCCTTGCTAACAAGGTATTTGGAAGCATAGGAAAGAACAAGCAATCAGCACAATGGGGTAGCTCATGACAGAGGAAATCCAACAGTAACAGCTTACATCTCTGTGAGCTCTTTCAGAGGAGACATGGTGCCTTGTTCATTTGGGATGCTTAGCGCACAGCTAAGTCACTAGCACACGATTCCTCTTGGTAACTATTTATTGAATATGTAAACACAAGAATGAATGAGTTAAGGGATTGAAGAGTACGGAACACTAAGAACAGAAGGGGCATGATTAAGGCCCCTTCCCTCAGCCCTCGGGAAACTGCACAAAACAACAGACTTCCCCACAGATGGCTTGGCTGGATAAGAGTGTGCAGTGGAAGAAGCAAGGTCCTTAAACATTGACAAAGTAGAATTGCAGTCCTAGCTCTGTGACTTACTAGTAACCTTGGGAAACTGTTAAGCTCTCAGAAGTTCAGTTATCTCCATAAAATGTATGAGCATCCAACACAGTGATTGGCAAGGAAAAGGTGTCGAATAAAAATTCATCTCCTCGCTGGCTTCCTCAGAGCTTTATTTAAAAGACCTAGAACTTCAGAATTAAAGCACTGATTCATGCAACAATGTGTATGAACTCTGAAAACACAATGCTCAAAGAGGGCAGTCACAAAAGATCACCTGTCATATGATTTTTATGAATCTTTAGAGACAGACACTAGATGAGGGTTGCTTGGGGCCACCTCGGGTGAGGGTGTGGCACAGGGGGTGACTGCTGATGGGCAGGGCGAGGAAGACAGTTGAAAGGGAGATAGCGGTGACAGCTGCAAGACTCCACACACCAGAAACACTGAGAATGCACTCAAAATGCCGAACTGTACTTTAGATAGGTGAAATGGACAGCATGTGAATTACATCTCAATAAACATTTTAAAAGACCTGGAACTCCATCATTTATAAATTTTAAATAGCACTTACTTCACAGTCTACGAAGCCCACGCAACTGGTTACAGATCTAAACCGTGCAGGTTGTGGGTTGTGGCTCATTCTCTAGAAAAGTCAGAACTCATTTAAATCTGAGCATCTAATGAATGAACTCATTTCAGTGATACTCAAAGTTCTTGCTATGCTTTTTGTCATTGTAGACCCCATTCGTACATTCAAATAATGTTTATTGAAAGTTGACTACATGCTCAGCAGTGTTCGAGGCATTGTGGATGCAGTGGTTCCGGTTATTCTTGTCAGTTGTTGAGCCTCTGGTTCATAAATTATAATTGTAGTAGAAGCATTGACGTGGTGGTCAATTTTAGGAAATGACTTTCTACTTACCTTACCTTCACAGTTAAAAGAGAACAACTATAATCTTATCACAGAAAGTTTTGAAAAAATATGTGGTAACCACTGACAACCGGAAAATAAACTATAGGTTATCTGTTGCTGAACATTCTATGAGCTGTAAAAATTAAAAGATACAATAGTCCTCAAGGAGCCAAGAGTCTTGCAGGAAAGATAGAACATGAATAGACTATGACATAGCATGTAGGATATGTGAGAATTAGAGTACATTGGACAAGCATTGGGTAAATGCATGCATGAATGAAAAAAAGTAATGAATGATACAGCAATTTACAGGTGCCCATGAGTCAGTCCAGCAGAATTCATCATGAATTGCCCTATAGAAGAGGGAAAAGTTGAACTGAAACTTCAAAAAAACCTTTTATAACTTACAGCTGAAGGACAACATTTTAAACAATAAGAACTGGAAGGCATAGTAAGTCCCCTAACGTGGTTATTACATTGGGAATAAACCAAGACAGAGTAGGAGATGAGGCTGGTCTTGCTTGAACAGTTAGGTAAAGATGTGCATTGCATTTAACAGCTATTATTAGCGAGTATCATCTAGGATACTTTCTTTGTAATTAACAGAAAATTCAACTCAAGCTTAAACACAAAGGAACTTATCAGCTCGTGCACCTTGCAGGATAGATTCTGATGATGACTGAACACTGGGGCTCCCTCCTGGACCCCTGTCCTCCTGGACCTGGCCTATTCTCTGTGGTCACTCTGTCCCCAGGCTGGTGGCTGAACCACTGCTCCTGTTCAGGCTTCACCTACAGGGATGACAGCACCCAGGTTCCATGGGAAAGAAATGGTCTCTAGGCAGGACACTGTCTCCAGAGTTGGAAAGCAATTCCAAGTTGCCTCCAGGGAACTTCCACTCACAGTTCACATCTTGTTTACCCAGAGTAGTTCACCGGCCCCTGCCAGAACCAGTGCTCAGAATCCTGAACAAATCACAGGCACTGAGGATGGTAGGCCTGACTGAGCTGGACCCTCTGAGGCTACCTAAGGAGTCTGGGCCAGTCACCCAACCACTAAACTGCCACACTGGGGGCAGGGGGTGAAACAGGTACTAGGGTACCAACTACGGGGAGTTACTGGGGTATTTTATTCCTGGGAGTCACAGGAACACATAATTATACTGTGTATTAATTTCATGATTTAACAATTTGCAAATAAATAAAATGACTCACTACTCATTTATTATCTAAATAATTGCATATAAATAAATCATTAAAAACCAAAACAGGCAAAGAAACTAAAAAAAGGATACATAACATAACGACAAATGGTTTATTTACATGAAAATATCTTAACTAGTATTCAAAACTGTGAGTTAAAACATAACAAATATTTTACATTACATTTAGAAAAAAATAATGCCGACTGCTACTGCAAAGTTGTGGTGGTTGAAGAACATAGTGTAACTCTTCTTAAAAAAATAACATTATTCATTAGTAACCTTATCTATATACTTACACTTACAGGAATGTGTATTAAGGAAATAATTAGCAATGCAACTAAGGTAGCTATATATAAGGACACTCACTATTCTGTACAATAGCTAAACCTAAAAGATCAGTAATAGTCAACCACAGGGAGATGACCAAATAAGGAATAGTTCACACAATGGAAAACTATACAGCATGAAAAATAATATTGATAATAGAGGAAAGTGTTCACTATAATAATACATTTTTAAAAGCACTAGACTGTCAAAATACACTTTTTAAACTTATTGAAGAGGAGAGGGGATTTTTAATAATCCTTTAAAATTTTAAATAATCCTCTTAAAAGTTGGAAGCAGCCCAAGCATCCATCAGTACATGAGTGGATAAAACCACTATGGGACATTTACACAATGGAATACTACTAGACCATAGAAAAGGAGAAAATTTTACCCTTTGTGACAATATGGATGGACCTGGAGAATATTATGCTGAATGAAATAAGCCAGTCAGAGAAAGACAAATACCATATGATCTCACTCATATGTGGAATCTAATGAACAAACTGAACTAAAAAAGCAAAATAGAGACAGACTCACAGGCAGCGGGATGACAGCTAAGGAGGGGAGACAAGAGGGTGGAAGGATTGAGAAAAAGGACTCATGGACAACAGTGTGGTGATCGTGAGTGGGGGGATAAGGGATATAAGGGGAGTAAATGGTAATTAAAAAGAAATTTTCAGAAACAAAAAAAGGAAGAAAACATTATGCTAAATGAAATGAGGCTGACACAAAAGAAAAAGCATTGTATGATTCCACTTCTATGAAATTCACTAACAGGCAAACACATAGAAACACAAGGTGGATTAGACTGGAGGCAGAATGGGCACAGAGCTTCCGTGTGCGATAACGGAGCTTCACAAGTCGCGGCGACGGCTGTACAACGTGTGCGTGTCATTAACGATGCTGACCGGACACTTAAAAATGCTTAAAATGGCTAACTTCATGGCCTATCTATTTTATCACAGTTCTAAAAATTTAAAATACCACTATTATATATTTTATATTTATTTGTTAATAAAACATGCTCAGGAACACCATCCTATGCGTGACCAAAGGGTATTCTTATCTAACCATGTGAAAAACAAAGTGTATTCTAAATCATATTGGAAATATTGGTTCATTCAACAAATAGCTGTTAAATGTGTATGTGTTCAGCATTAGATGAATGAATACAGGAAATGAATGAAAGCAGTCAGGCTAGCCTATCACATCTACCTGGCAGAGCTGTGAGGAGAATCAAATTAAATTCTGTAAAAACATTTCAAAATCACCTGGCTGGTATAGCTCAGTGGATTGAGTGCGGGCTGTGAACCAAAGCATCGCAGGTTCAATTCCCAGTCAGGGCACATCCCTGGGTTGCAAGCCACGGCCCCCACCGCACATTGATGTTTCTCTCTCTCTCTCTTTCTCCCTCCCTTCCCTCTCTAAAAAAATTAATAAATAAAATCTTTAAAAAATGTTTCAAAATCTTAAGACACTATATAAATATGTGTTAAGTTATATATCACAAAATTCAAGCTAAAATCCATAATACTCTGGTGAAAATATACAACTTCAAAAAAGGATAAAAGGTTTTAAAGCTAAGAAAGAAATTTTTTAAATTATTGGCATGTTTGAAAAATTAGATTTATGCATTAAATCAGTAGGGTGATTCTAAGATTTCCTCTAGCAAAAATTTTCCTACATTTCTACCATGCAATTTTAAAATGCACAACATAATAAGTTTTCCTCTAGCAATAAATGTATCCAATTGTCACATTTGAAATGTTAAGCCTCTTTCCTAAAAAATAAAGACAAAGCCAAAACCCTTAAAAAAAAAAGTCCAGCTATACTTTAACAGACTTTGATTAAGGGTCTGCTGACAGAAACAACAACAGTTCACCTTACTGAGAATCATAATCGACTGATCTCTAAGTACAGTGTCCAGGCACAAATAACGCCCTTTTTATTACCAAATCTGTTATTACAAAACCATAAGCATGTTATTCTGTAACACAACAATATCACATTCAAGCACATCATATGACATCTTGGGTAAAATGTTCAAGTTAAAACTATATATTATTACACCCATATTATTACCCTACCAAAAACGCTCAAGCAGGTGTCAGTTACTTCTGCTGGCCCCTGTATAATTGCAATAACAATTTTACTACAGTCCCCGCACTAACTTTCTACCACGCAGTGTAAAAACGCACAACACAATAAAATACAATAGGTGAATAATCTCACTTGAATTACAAAACACCAATATCATTAATTCAAAAATATTGTGTCTACCATGAGCCCATCATTGCTCCAAGTGCAAGAATGCCCGAGTATTTACAAATATACTAAAATGAATTAGATCATTTCAATGTTGGGATCATGGTCCCTGAATCATGAAAGTGGCTACTTAAATATCCTGTGAAGTTGGTCACTGGAGCTGATGCCTCTTGTGGGGACTGATTCCATTATTCTGGTTGATATTGTATATATTTTGAAATTTTCCTAATAAAAATTGAAGAACAAAATAATTTCCATGGATCCAGTGAAAGCATGTCTAGTCTAAAGTTGTTAGGGTTCTAAAAAAAATTCTAAACCTTTCCATTATTATGCAGAGTTGGGCAAAGGTAGGCTTACCGTTGTTCAGTTGGAAAATAATAGGACAATTAATAAAATAATACAAAAGTAAACTCTGTGTTTTGCATACTCACAACTGTAAACCTCCTTTACCCCACCCTGTATGTACACTTGTCCAGTCACCAGAGTTTGAAAAGCAGTCTTTTGTTGAAATATGGCCAAGCGATATCTTTGCCTACACATGAACTGTTCCTGCACCTTGAGCATTTTATTTAATATATTGCAGATGTTATTTTATATTCATATGCATGTATCAAACTTTGTATCAGAGGGACCTTCTTTTGGTTAGAAAAATTATATCCTATTGACTCATCTTTACTAACTCGACCTTTTATTTAATTTATTGGCATGACATTGGTTAATAAGACTATATTGGTTTCCAGTGTATATTTCTATGACACATGAGCTGTATATTGCATTGTGTGCCCACATATTTGGCCCCCTTTACCCTTCACTATGCCTCCACCGCCTCCCCTCAGGTAACCACCACACTGTTGTCTGTGTCTACGAGTTTCAGTTTTATATCCACATATGAGTGAATTCATATGGTGCTTAGCTTTTCCTGACTTATTTCACTTAGCATGTTATTCTCGAGGTCCATCCATGTCACTGCAAATGGCAGTATTTCATCTTTCCTATGGCCGAGTAGCATTCTGTACTATTTATGTGCCACGTCTTCTTTAGCCAATCATCTGTCCAAGGACACTTCCATTGCCTCCATGTCTGAGCCACTGTGAATAATGCTGCAATGAGCATAGGGGTGCATATATTTTTGCAAATAAATGGCTTCAAGTTTTGGGGGTAGATATCCAGAAGAAGGGGTGCTGTGTCATATGGTAACTCTATTCTTAATTTTTGAGGAAGTGCCACACTGTTTTTCCATAGCAGCTGTACCTGTCTACATTCCCACCAGCCCTGAACGAGGGTCTCTTTTCTCCACAACCCCTCCAGCACCTGTTACTACTTGTCTGGCTGATAACAGCCATTCTGATGCTTCTCCCTAATAGCTACTGCAGTTTAATATCTTTTCGAATATTTTTTGGCTATTTGTATGTCTTCTTAGGAGAGGTCTCTGTTCAGGTCTGCCCATTGTCTAACTGGATCATTTGTTTGTTTGGTGTTAAGTTGCATGAGTACTTTATATATTTGGGACACTTTATCTGAGGGTCAGAATTTCTATCTGGCTAAGCAATCTCATTCCACTAGGCACTTTTTTGTATGCTTTTATTATTAAACTTATCTGCATTTTGGCAAACTGAATGATTTTCCAAATTTGGCACACTTGACACTAAAAGAACAAAAACATTTTAGAGTTATGTAAAACTTAGAAGCAATCTAAAGAGAAATAATTAAGGGCAGAACCAAACCTGTCATCATCACATTCCTACCTGAGTGCATTCAGCAGGAAGGTGCCATTGCCTGGTCTGGTTTACTTTCCCACATTGGGTTGAGCTCTCCCCAAAACACTCTTGACTGGTAGGTGCCTTAGTCTTGATATAAATCCTTCCACTGACAAGGAATTTATCAAACATCCTGGATTTGGTTTTTGGGGTTTTTTTTGTTTTTTAGGGTTGCTATAACAGAGTACCACAAATTGAGTGGCTTAAAACCAAAATGCGTTTTAACCACCCTGGAGGCTAGAAGGGATACAGCACCGAGTCAGGCTGGCCAGGCTCCTCTGAGCGCTGGAGCGGGGCACCCCACCCGGCCTCTCCCGTTTGCAGGGTTGTCAGTCGTCCTTGGCATTGCCTTGCCTGCAGCAGCAACACTGCGGTCTGGGTCATCACGTGGCACTTTCCCTGCGTGTCTTTTCTCCTTGTCTGTCCGTGTGAACATGGTGTCCTCCTGAGTCTGTGCCCGCATGTCCTTCTTATCATGATACTAGTCATATTAAATTAGGGCCCATTCCAATGGCCTCATTTTATCTTCACTACATCTGCAAAGACCTTATTTCCAAACAAGGTCCCATTTACATTTATTGGGGGTTAAGACTTCACATATCTTTTGGGGGATGTAATTCAAGCCATGGCACCCCCACACAGGACAATGCAACACAGACAATAACAGCAGGAAAGGGGGCGTGATCATTGGACAACACCCTACATTCTTTATGATAAGCTTTTGTCATTTCGAAAATAATTAAATTAAAACAAACAATAAGAAAATATAGTAACGCTGAAAACTGACACCGTGCTCACGTGTTCACAGGACTGCAGAATAGTTCCTTGAGTCCTCACCAAGACCCTACTTATTAGTTATTCTACCCACACTTTATGGTTTAGATACTGAAGGCATACAGAAGGCAAGGAGCTTTCCCAAGGTCACAACTAGTGAATGGAGGAACGGGGGAGACCAGTTCGAAGAATCTAGGTCTGAACCCCACACTGATTCATTTGGGGAGTTCATTCTGAGTCTGAGACCCTTGCTTCAAACCTTTGCCATCATTCTTAGTTCTTTAGTACTCTTTCCACATGAAAGGCCTTCAAATATTCGAAGGTAGTTATTATATTCCTACCAAGTCTCTCTTCTTCAAGATAAACATGTCAGTTCCTTAAACATTTTTTTATGTTGAATCATTTCCAAATCTTTCAGTTTAAATAACCCTGAGTTGACAATGCATAAAATTAGAATTATAATTATCTGTATAACTTGCCTTCTTATTAAAACTTAAATATATATCTATACATAGATATATAAATAGATATATTCATGGATAGATATATAGGTATACATACACATTTGTAATGTATATATAGTATAGCCTTAGGCTTACCCAGAAATTACAAATTTTGTAGCAGAAATTGAATAAATTTATTTTTCATAGATTCCACACTAGTACTGCTGGAGTTAAGAAAGCATCACAACACATACTGATAATACTGTTTATGCATACTTTGAATTCTAGGCCATTCTGAATATTTGTAAAACATTCATGATAACTATTACTTCCCCATTAATGAACTCATAAAAAAATCAAGTAAAACAGGCTTGAAGGGCCTTTGGGATTATGTTCAAATAAAATTGCAGTGCCCCCGTTATATCTCTGTTCACAAGAGATTCCTGAGAGCATTTAGTTAAACATGAAACTTTTTCCTGTATTTGTAAGTAGTGTATTTTCATTTCCAAATCAAATCTATTCAATAATATGTTGCTTTCTATTTAGGGATTTTAAAAATAGCTCAAAAGGCTCTTAGGTCTTCACTTTGATCCACACAAATGTGTCTGCAATTGGCGATTGGATCAGATAAGTTGGAATTTCATGAAAATGAGGTTGAGTTAAATCATTTCATGGTCTGTTTTCTTATTAAGAAATAATAAGATAATTTTATCATGGGTCCATGATGTCCTGGTGCTAGACAAATGCTGAAACCGACTATAGATTTTCATCAAAAATTAAACTTTGACTTAGAGCCGAGATTCTGATTTTCAGCAAAGATGCTTTGCATCGATGGCAACTTTGCACTTCATGCACTAATTGCCATAATACGTGATTATTGATGCAGAGTCCTCTGCAGTTCTTTTGGTGTGGTAGACTTGCATACTGAATATTTAAGCTTTAACATTTTTCATAGTACATGTGACTAACTCATCAGCAGTTTCCACACTTAAGCCCTGACAGTCCTATTCCCCTGAAGTAAGGATATCCTTGCTTTTCCCCCCATTCCTCCACCCACACTCCTCTGCCTGCTTACCACTAATATTGCTCAGATTGTCAGTAGCTGGCATCTGGTAAATCCAATTCTTACCCACCCGCGGAATGTACTAATTATATCCCACAGCTAATTAGAACACATCCTCTTTGCTAGAGACCAGTTTATTTAGCTTATCAATGAATAAAACTTGGTTTGAATCCTGATTTAAAAATGAAGCAGAAATAGCAAAGGGATGAGATGGAGGAGATGTTCTTTACAAAGTAGGAAGCCCTGTTAAATCAAATTCTAAAAATATAGATTTTATATAAGGACCCGAAGAAGGAGCTTTAGATTGAACCATTAAAACTAGAGGAATTAAAGTATATATGCATTTTGAGAACCTTTCTGAGAAAATCGAGAAATACATCATTTTTAAATCACAGTTTTATTGTAGTAGGTGTGTCAATAAGCTAATTTGAAAACGACTCAGATTTTCGAGAAAGATGTGAAAATGTTATGTTTATTGATGAGCATTTCATGAATAACATACACCATTCACTGCTTATGATTAAGTTACATGCTTTTGAACAAATTCCTGTAATCTGTTTATATTAATGTTTTACCTAGTATTTATTAAAGAAACGGTACCGTTTCTCACACTAATAGTGTTTTTACCGTGAATTTGCAGGTAAAGGTCACATAATCTTAGGCAGGCGTCAACCACTGAAATGTGGTCTGATCCATTCACTCTCCTCCCCTTTATCCTCATCATCAAATCCGATCACCACAGCAACTGCAGAAAGACATTTTCATGCTAATTTGCAAAATTGTTGCCAATTTGCCATGACTAATTAAACTGTGAGGCTCCATGACATTCTAGGTCAGTGGTTTCCCACCCGGGCTGCACTTCAGAATGATCTAAGAAGGCCTTTTTTTTTTTTAAATATACAGTCTTGCCCTACCCCCTTGTAACCCCCACACAACAATTTATCCAGAATCCTGGGCCATGCGACCTAGGCATATTTTTTTTTCTTTTCTTTTTTTTTTTTAAGTGTCCCAGGTGATTCAAATGTACATATAGGATTGAGGGAATCATTCTATGTCGAAGTTGGTCCCCCCAAATTGGGAAGCTATAAGAGTGTTGAATTGCTTAAGAACCAGATAGAAACAGAAAATTGCGTAATGAAAAGATTTCATTGTATAGGCTTGTTCAAACTCGGGGCAGCTTTCTGCCTCCTCTAACACAGTTTTGTCAAGGGTACATCCATCCCTCCGAGGAGCCGCTGAAACGCTGTGGACCTCCTCCCAGAAATGTAAACACATCCGCCGACACATGAAACTGGCATGGGAGGTGATATGTTGGAAAGAGAACCAGGGTCTCAGGAGAAAAGTCCCTGCACCAGACGGAAACATTCTCAGAAATGAAAGAACTAGAATCCAAAATGAAGCCCCATTTGTGTAAGCACTGGGCCGTGCAGGGAGATTGTATTCACATGTAAAGGTCTGTGAGATAGAAAAACTTTAGAAAACGATAGTTCACTGTGTGATTTTAAGAGAATATCTATGCAAGAGCCTCCTGCGAAGGCCTAATTCTGTTGCGGCCACCAACTGGCAGTGATCGTGGAACGCTGCAGATTGCTCATCAACCCACGAGAAAAACATTCACAGAAACAACCAAGTTCTGTGGAGAAGTAGGGACAGAATTCGGCCACTCTCTCTAGTGGGGAGTGCGCTGGGCCACCCTCCCTAGGGGAGAGAGTCCCTAGGGGAGAGCGCCCTGTTCTCCTGTCCCAGCAGACTTTTATTGGGTTCATTTGCACAGGAAATCAGGTAAAGCTCATTACTCATTGCCAGGAAGTAAGGGTCAAATAACAAGGAACTCTGAGGGCCTATTTTGAGTCAGGGTCAAAGAGCTGTAAAACTTTTAGGAACAAACTTACTTCCTCCTTGGACCCTTCTCATTCAATTGAGAACATTCTAAACAAAGTAGGTTTCATAGGATTTTACATACTCTTTCTTAGGCCTAACCACCCGGGAAACCCGCCCTTTTCAGCACAGGGTAGCACCACCCTGTCATTGTTTCAGGTTTAGGTGGAGCAACGGGAACTAAGGCAACCAAGAAATAAGGAGATTTTCTCGCAGACCATGAGCACTCAGGCTTTGTCAAAGCCGAGGGGCGAGAGTCCATCACCCCCTTTTGCTGTAGCCCCCAAAGCCTTTCTTTGGGGGCCTCCCATGTGATCGTGCCTGTATTAGGTCATTCCCCCCTTGGGGAATCTTACCTGTCATTGGCTAACCGATCAAGCATTGGGGTTCAGGCAGGGTGAAGTAAAAGGAGCAGAAGCGGTGCTCCTGCCAGGGAGATAAGCTTTGTCTCCTTGCTGGCTTATGGCTCCAAGGTCTTTCCCTCAGCCTTAGCCTAGGCAGGGGTTACAGCTTCTGATACCAGGCAGGGCGGCTCCCAACATAATTCTCTACTCAGTCAAACATGTGTCTCTCCGATACATGGGTGCCAAACCTTTTGGCATCTCTGGGCCACCCCGGAAGAAGAAGAGTTGTCTTGGGCCACACATCAATTACACAAACACTAATGAAAACTGATGAGCAAAAAAAATGTTTTAAGTAAATTCATGATTTTGTGTTGGGCCACCTTTAGAGCTAGCTATCCTGGGTCGTATGCAGCCCACGGGCTGTGGGTTGGACACCCCTACACACCCAAAGCAAAGATTCACGCATTGCTTATACTAATCTAGCTTCTTGTACCATTTTCCAAAAAGAGTTTTACACTTTTCTTTAGTCCCTTTCCTTTAATAATATTACCCTGATGCTGCTAAAGCAGACCCCCACATTTTAAAGTACCTGAGATTTCAAACTCTGAATACTAAAGCATCCAGTAAGCTGTCCACTTGAAGGTCTTTTTTATCAGTTGAATTTCAGTTCAGTCTTTCTCTCTACAATTTTCATTCAATGCATCCTGATTTTCTATGAACCCATCTTAGATGATTTCATTCAAATTAGTCTCTTTAATTTTCCTCAATCCACCTTTTTACATTACAACCTGAGAAGTGTACCTTGGATGTTAATATTAGCTCTGAAGTTATTCTAACTATATTCACCTGGCCCACTAAATCCTACATTATGCTGTGCTTTTTCCAACAGAATTATCAAGCCACTCAGTAGTCTGAATCAAAGGATTCTTCCAAAGGTGTAACATTATAAATCCTTTGGCCCACATAAGTAGACCAACCAGCATCAATCCTTTTCAGAAATTAAGTATATTTCAAGATTCGTGTGCATGCTGGTTTCTGTGTCTTTCCAGTGAATCCATCACCCTGAAATTGTTATTAATAGGTGAGCCACAGACCTGGTGCGTGTCAGAAGCACACTGAACAGCATGGCATGCGCTTCCAGCACGGGCAGGGAGGAAAAGCTGATAAAAAGATTAGAAAAGTAAAACACAAAAGATAAAAGTATTTGTCTGTGTAACAATGTATCAGCACAGAAATGCGTTGAAGGGGATCAATAAAATAAGTTATCCATCAAACAATAGATCATCTAAGGCATACTAAAGATCTGGAACATGATGTATCTAGTCTGTTGTACTAGCAGGTGGTGCATTGGATTGGACAGTAAGTATCTCTATCACTACACAACACAAAACATGTCATATAAATCACAGCTAAAATCATGACTCTCTGGTAATTAGATTTCATTTTGCTGCAGCCATGCACACCGATTTGTCCCCTCAGCTAAGTCTTCATCACAAGATACTTATGTAAGCTCCTCTGGTCTTCACTGAGATTAGGCCCCCTTCACTGTAACTGATACACATTTATATATTTATAACATAAATATTATAATATACTCTCCTTAAAGACCACCCATTTCAACTTGTTAAATGGATATATTTCTTTTTTTACATATAGAGTTTATAGTTTATTCCAGTTTCTGATAAATAGAATCAGTGGGCTTCCATTGGAAAAAAATGTATAAAGCTTGGACCATCCTCAAATTATCCTTAAAGAGCAGAAAAATAATTATACACCTAGAAATTTGCAAACAGTAAATATTCATTAAATACATAAAGAAAAGCAATAGAATTCAGAATCCTCTTGCCCAATATATCCAGGCTAGTTTGAAAAAGTATTTTATGACTTCTGTAAAATTTACCAAGAATTTCTGAAGAATATGTCTTTATCCAAAATACCATATATCTTTTATTATTGAAATTTCTTTTTCTGTTCATATCATCCAAACAATTATTCAATACTACATGTGAGCCAGTGTGTGGCTCTCCAAGTGTCACTTCTTATACAATGTTTATGAATAAAACTTGACAAATTTTAATTTTCCCGTAAATATAGCTCAAATCCTAAGAGCATTTACTTTGCACACATCAGATTTCAGTCCCCCTGTGCTGCGCTTACACACGAGTAACCAGCGTGAGGACACAGCTTGTCGGAAGAGCGGAGAGCCCAGCCAGCAGACGGCAATCGCATTAGTCAGTGGTCTGCAACGTGCGCCTCAAGCGATGGCTCAGCACCCTCTTAGTGGCAACGCAAGCTGGAAAACAATGAGTAAAAATTAAAACTGAGAAAAATAACATCCAACCTAGTGTTTTTAAGAGGTGTCTGAGTTAGAATTATAGGGACAGCATCCAAGATCACATTCAAGTTGAGAGTTTGGTACTATCAAGAATCCAACTAAAAATTACAGGCTTAACCCACTTGCAGTTGAGTATATTTGCAGGCATTTTAAACTATTGTGACCTAAAGCAACAGCGGAGCCTTTTCACTAAAGGCAGGTAGTCTTCGCCCATTCCAAGTCTGAAACATTAAAATATAAATGACGTTAAAAGGGGCAATTTAGCAGAAGCAATCAATAGTTGATTTATGCGAGAAGAACCATCCCCAACCAGGCAACACTAGATTCGTGAGCCCAGCCAGGGAAGTACTGTTACCTGCAAGTTATTCACAAATTATGCTCACACACACATGTGGGTATATTCACAATACTCATCAAGAGAAATACTCATCTACTTAAATCACCCAGCAGCCTGGTAGAACAAATCATGTATGTCAGTGTGGATTTCAAACACGGGCAAAAGAACAACCTTTGTTTGCAGCGCAGAAGAAACTGTGCCTGTTGGAACCCAGCCCGTGATACCACTAAGTGATCTGCTGATAACTTGTGGCTTGAAATGCTGCTGTCATCATACTCCATCCTTTTTGTGGAGCTGTGCACACTTTGAAGTTGAGATAAAGCGTACACTTATATGCAAGGTGTAATGGAAGCAGAAATTGCTCCCTTGATTTAACCAGTATTTATTTATGAATGTTGAGCAGTGCAAAACTGTGGTTATTTGCAGATCCTCATTAATAACACCTCATGCTGTTCCTGCAAAGGCAAATGCACTTTGACATTCAATATTTTTCCTTCACAATTATTTGAATTCCCTCTGAACAGAAGTAGAAGTCAGTAATTTTACCCACGGTTCAAATAGCAATACAGTTTATTTTAGGACTGCGGTGAGAGCCAATGGGTTCTTTGTCTGCTCTGGTGTTCTAACGAATAATATTGCTTCTCTTCCCACAATGGAAAGTGCCAGAATGGTGTTACTTTTCTCAAGGAGATGGTGCAAAAGATAGCTTTATGGTTAAAAATTCCTTAAGTGTTTCGAAGCCTACCAGTGAAATTTAGTTGCTCTCACTGAAAAATAAAAACTGTAAAACATAAGAAGCAAGGATAGATAAGACTCAACAATTATAACCCAGTAACAGTTTAGAAGGGAAAAAATCAGGACAAAGCTGAAACTACCCCTTTTGTAATATTAGTTTTCATTTAGGCTATACACGAAGCATTTGGGGGTTATTCATAAACACCTGCTTAGTTAGACTCTTTGAAGCATTATAGACAAGACCATTATTCAGGTAAAGTGTCTCCGCAGTGTCTTTGCTCCCACGCTTGGGCTCCTTCCTTCTGTCACGACTTCCAGGGCTCAGTTCCATCCCGTCCACCTCATGTCTCACGGTGGCTACTGTCACATCTGCCTCTCTTCCTGATCCCACCATTTCTCCAGGTCTCTGCTTGTCTGTCTTTGTGAGAACACACGTGTCCTGAATGCTTCCCCCAAAGGACATGTCAGTGATGTTTGACCTTGGGTATCTTTTACTTACACACTCTACTGAAGAATCTGTGTTGCACTATGATTAAAATAAAAATTTCCCTTATTGTGAGAAAGATATGTATGAATTTGGGCAATTTGGACTACTTATTTACTTGTTCATGTAGACATTTTCCAAGGCTTTTGGAGTCATAAAAGCCATGAAAGTATAGTCTTGAGAAAGCTGTCTCTTACTCACCTTGGAGCAGTTTCTAGTACCGGAGCATGGAAGTTACTTCAAAGATGTTGGTTGAACTTAATTGAATTATGTCCAATTTAGGCCAGAATTGGGTGTCATTGATGGAGAACCCTTGCCCATGATAATGGCTAATAAGTAAAAAAAAAAAGTGAATTTTTTAAATTTACTGGGTGGCATAGAAGGTCATTACCATCACAATATCAGTGAAGGTAAGTGGTAAGTCCCCCCAGCCACTACTCCCTGACAGGTGCAGCACTTAGTGACCCTCACTGAGGGGTACCCAATGTTATACTCCCTACAGATCTTAATGCTTCAGTGTCTGACCAGATAGCTTTAGTTCTGAGGGCTTATATATGAAATTTTTGTTTTCTTTGTTTAGTTGCTTAATACAGCATTCAAGGGCATGCCAGTAGTAGGCTTTGATTTTAATCATCCTGGGGGAGGCCTGCTTACCTGCCAGCTCACCCCTGCATTGCCGGTAATTAATTATGTATATGCCACAAAAAATATACTCTAAGTCAGGAGCCACACACATGTGCACACACACAAGTATACTCTGCATTAGTCCGGACTATCTGGAGAAACAGAAAACAACAAGTGTGTGTGTGTGTGTGAGTGTGTGTGTGTGTGTGTGTGTGTGTGTGTGTGTGTAAATTCTCATCTAAACAACTGTCTTGACAGAAACATCTAGAATAATGTTTGACCAAAGATATGGCTCCGTAGCCTAAGTTAATAGATCAAATTAACAATTACACACTCTATGCATTTGGGTACCCCTGTTCTGCAGTAAAAGATAAAGAAACTTAATTTTTTTAATCTAACAAGATACTTAGTCATTCTATCAGGCTGACCCAAATTTCCTTGTTAATCACTGATCGATAAAGGAATCATCAAAGGGATAATGCACATTCTGGATCCAT
The DNA here is from genome assembly GCA_004024845.1 of Tonatia bakeri. Lineage (NCBI taxonomy): Eukaryota > Metazoa > Chordata > Mammalia > Chiroptera > Phyllostomidae > Tonatia > Tonatia bakeri. The sequence continues at coordinate 128,160 of PVIA01003179.1, read as the reverse complement.
GCACTCACTCCGGTGGAAATACCTCTGAATGCAAACACCCGGGGGCTGCCGGAGGAGGTCCCTAGTAGGGCGTTGTTCTATTTTATGATATCTACTAGAAGAACTTGCTCTTCTCATAACATTTGTTTCTTAACTAGCTGCAATAAAGCTTCTGTATTATGGAGTCCATAAAGCATTTTCACCTCCTAAATTCAATTCTTAAAGTAGCTATTAAGTGCCTACAATGTACCCATTTGTGCTGTTATTAATGGCAATTATGATGCCAACTCCAGCCAACAAGAAGAGGGTGAGACGTAATAAAAATGTTATCCTAAAGTACTTATATATTGTAACCTTCTCCTGGTGTGAGTGGAATTCTCTACTCTATACACACAGCCAGGACATAAGAATCTTTCCCCCTCTAGTTTAATTTGTAAAACATGTCCCTGAAGGTACAGAATCTAGAGAAAAATGTGTAAGGTGATTCTTGCTCCTCCAACCTTTTTCCTAGAATGTATTTCGGGTCATGTCAAGTAACTGATGAAAATATCTTTGATAGAGTCTCGTGGTCAGCAGATGATACCAAATTCAGCCTGTGGCCTGCCTTTGTACAGCTTGTGAGCTAAAAACTGATTTTACCTTTGTAAATTATTGTTTTTAAAACAACAAAGAAGATATGCAACACAGACCTTTCATGGCCATGGAGCCTTTTACAGAACAAGTTAATGGGTTAGCCAACTCCTGCTTTGTAAGATGCAATTCAAAGCCGAAAGCATGGCATTGAAGACCTTCTGCACCCTGAGGGCAAACTGATGGCCTCCCCACACTTCTGATGTTCCCTGTCTGAGCATGTTCTTTTCCTCTGCGGTCATCCAGATGCAGCTGTCCATCCAGGACCCGTTCGAGCTCATCTTCCCTATGAAGCTTTAACTGGCTCTTCAAGTCCACAATAGGGTCTTCCCTTGGAACTCCCACAGACATTAATACTTGTTTCACTCCCTGATGACCATGCTTCTTTTTATGTTCGCATTTTCACCCAGTCCTATCTTCCCAGCCAGAGTGTGGGATCCTCCCACGGTGCCCAGCTCATGTTTAGTTGTCAGTATGGCAGGATTTAAGGAATTTCTACGTCCTGCAAGCCCAATTTCTTATTGGTTAATCATTACCATGATTCATGAACAAGTACTATTGTCAGTTATTGCTAAGCCTACACAAACATTTTTAATCCTCACAAAATTTTAGGCGATAACTTGCTCTTTTTTTTTTTACACATAAGGTTTATATTAAAGAGGATAGAAGAGTATGTAGTATACAGGAAAGCACAAAAGCCATGGTGAAGAGTGAAATGTAGATTGAGAGAGAGAGTACATTCCTCAGTTTTTACAATAAAAATGTTTATACAGGTAGCAGAAATGAAGTCAGAAAACTTGATAAAAATTTGATTGATAGTTAACATTTAAATCACTCACTCAACCAAAAAGGAAGTAACGTGTTAGTTCTAGGTTTTATGAGGAAGATAAATGTAATATAAACCCTTCATGGCACGGTGTTTAAATGATTTCTTGTATTTGACACCAAAAACATGGACAATAGAATTATAAATCAATATATCAAACTAAGCCAAAATTAAAAAACTTCTGTACACCAAAGAATACAATCAACAGAGTTAAAAGTCAACCTCTGGAATGGGAGAAAAACATTTGAAAATTATGTGTATGGTAAAGGGTAAATATCCAGAATATATAAAGAACTCCTGCAACTAACAATAGAAAAACAACTCCATTTAAAAATGAGTTAGGGACTTGAATGGACATTTTTCATAATGAAAGATGTTCAAATCATCAACAAGCCCAAGAAAGTTCCCCAACATCATTAATCATTACGGAAAGGTAAATCAAAACCTAAATGAGACACCACTCATTGATGCCTAGTATCAAAAAGAAAACCAGAAAAAGGTTGACAAGGACTAAAGACCCTGGAACATTTTTGCACTATGGATGGGGGTGCAGCATCTGTGTAAAACAGTATGGTGGTTCCTCAACACACTGATAAAATAATGATCGTGTAATGCAGCAATTCCACCTCTGAATATATGTCCAGAAAAAATGAAAGCAGGGTCTCAAAAGGCGTATTTGTAATTTGTACACTGATATGCATCCCAGCATTATTCATAATAGCCAAAGGGTGGAAGCCACCCTAGAGAGTATCCATCAAAAAAAGAACAGATAAACAAAATGTGGTCTATACAAATCAAAAATATTCTTCAGCCTTAAAAATAAAGAAAATTCTAACATATGCAAAATGTGCGTGAACCTTGAGGACATTATTCTAAGTGAAATAACCTAGTCACAAAAAGATGATAGGCACTGTATGATTCTACTCACATGAAGTATCCAAAGGAGTCAACTTCATAGAGACAGAAAATGGAATGCGGGTCATCAGGGGCTGGGGGGAAGGGAGAGGGGGAGTTGTTTGTCAGGCACAGAGTCTCAGTTTTGTCAGATGAAGAGTTTTGGAAACTGACTGCACAACCATGTGGATGTATTAGCAATATTGAACTGTGCACACTTAAAAATGGTTAAGATGGTAACTGTTACATATAATTTACCACAATTTAAGTTGGTTTTAATAAAGTAAGTAAATTTAATAGAGGTATTCCATTCCTGTCCTTAAGGAATGTTCCCCACAATAACACGACATAAGGTGACTGCACATTACTACAAAAATCACGACCACAATCTAAGTCCAAGACTCTGGCAACAGGCCATGGGCCCGAGCACCTGAAAGATGTTAGAATCTGCTTGTTCCCATAGCTGTGGAAATGCAGAAAGGTTAATGCATTCTCCAGAAAGGTAAAGACCTGCAGGTTTACAAATTGTCTTCTTTACTCGCTCTGGCAAACAGTCACTTTGCTTTTGCATGAGGCTGTAAACATGATCTCATGATTTATTACTTCACCTCATTTTTTAGCTCTTACCTTTTCCAATATAATAGAAAACCTATGTAGAGACCCATATTTTGTTGTTGTTCGAGAAACTCACTTGACTCACTTGACGCACTGATAGTCACGGAAGAGTAGATGGCATTTGTCATTTTCCCCCCATGTGACTTGACAGCTATGATTTGAGCTGCTGCTGTCATTAGGTGTTTTAAATAATTTCACATTATAAGTTGATTTAAATTTTCATGCCACAAAATAATCAAATCATCAGATGTCTATTCTTTGAAAAACACAAAGGATTATTAAGGACTTCATTTCTATTTTATTTTATGTTTTATTTCTTTTTCATATTGAACAGCTATTTATTTAAGGCATGCCATGTCAATATTGAACAGTGGTGTTGCCTCTAGCTTGTTGACCCTAGTGGCTCAGTGGATTGAGGGCCAGCCTGTGAACCAAAGGGTCACCAGTTCGATTCCCAGTCAGGGTGTATACCTGTATTGCAGGCCAGGTCCCCAGTACAGGGCATAGTAGAGGCAACCACACATTGATGTTTCTCTTCCTCTCTTTCTCCTTTCCTTCCCCTCTGTCTAAAAATAAATAAAATCTCAAAAAAAAAAAAAAAACAGTGGCGTCAACCCTTGCCTTTAACAATAATATTGTATTATAAAAGAACTTTATAAGTCCATCCCATCTTTGAGTATAAGTTACTGGTATGTGGGTAATGATTATATTGAAACATTTCTCTATCAGACCCTTTATCCTAGTGCTCTCTGAATATTAGAAGGTGATAACAAATGGGAAGTGCAGGAGGAAGAGGAAAGAGAGGAAAGCAAGGTTCTCCAGTTGCAATGCCAGAGTGAGGAGGAATGAACACAGTTCTTGTCTTTCCATCTTTATACTGTGTGAAGTAATGCTTGCAACATAAATTCAGCAGGCTTTTCCTCGGCGGTAACTGAAAAATTTTCTTCCTGTAAATAGTGCATTTACAAATGGGCTCATTAACTTACACAGCAATCTCACAACAACTAGTAAAGATTTCTATTTTAAAATTAGGAAAGAGAGGTCTAAAGGAAGTACATGTTTAATTGCAAATACAATGGCAACAGAAGGCTTTGGTTTTTAGAAAGGCTTCTGAATGGTTCTGAAATACTTGTAGAAAAGAATGGATTAGAGCAGTAGTTCTCCCCCGGGGGTAGTGGCCCCCACCCTGACCCCAGGGATGTTGCGCAAGTCCTGGCGACATTTTTGCCTGTCACAGCTAGGTGGGCGGATGCTACTGGTGTCTAGTGGATAGATGCCAGGGAGGCTGCTAACTATCCTACGATGCACAGCATCCCCCCCCACCAAAAAAAAAAGAATTATTTGGCCCAAAATGTCAGTAGTGCTAAGGTGAAGAAACCCTGAGCTAAACAAAGCCATTTTACAAAAAACATTTTTCAAAAGGGCCAAAGGATGGAGGAGAAAGAAATGACAGAGAAAAGTGGAACAACCAGAGATCCAGAAGGCTGAGAGGCTGAAGAATTAAGGGGTGCTAAGTAGATAAATTTAACTTGAGTGAAGGGTTCAAGTTAAATTCATAGAAATTTCCTGTCTCCATGAACTTGACTGCTTCAGACACTCCGCATAAGGAGGTCCTACAGGATCTGTCTCTTTGTGACTAGATTATTTCACTCGGCATAGCATCCTCAAGGCTGTACCATATATCAGGATTCCCTTCCGTATTAAGGCTGAACACAGCCGTGACCAGTCTGTAAACACAAACTAGAAAGATCATGAGCTTTAGAACTCTGCTCTTACTAGATGGGAGAATTTAAACAAGTATTCCTCTCCTCTGATTTCTTCTTATCCATAAAATTAAGATAAGATTTATCTCCTACAGTTGTTGTCAGGGTCAAACCAGATAAGCTTAAGTGCCTCCCTTCCTGGCAGGACAATAAGGGTCAATCCATAGGAGATGGGGAAAGACCATTCCTTCAATTCTCTAGACACTGAGATTACTAAGTGTCAGCTTCCAATCACCAGTTGAAGATACTGATGTTAATTACTACTGCAATCAACCAAAGGCTGATTAGTTAAGCTTATATATCTACTTCTATTCTTTTCTTCATTTATTCACAAATATTTCTTCAGTTATCCTTCTTTTTGGGGCAATGTTTTCTCCCTTTAACAGAATTTTTATTCTCTTAGAGGAAAACATATTAACAAAACAGTAGAAGGAAGTCTTACAAGGCCTCTGCATGAATGATGTTACAGATGTCTTCAAACTTATGACTTAAGTGTTTCCTGACCAAGGTCATAAGGAGTCCTAAGTCTAGGGTCTATCCTCTCCTGTGATGACATGTGTGATTCACCCTGAACCCTGACATTGAACCAAACAGCCCTCTTTTAATGTGATCAAATTCTCCTTGTTCAGGTGGAAAACATTTTCCTTTGCTCCAGCACCATCTTTTTTCTTAAACCTTTCCCACATACAGACTGCCTTTGTTAAAACTTTTACCTGGTCCAGTGGAATATACATACACTGTCTCCATTTGACTAAAGAGGCATAAAATTTTTCTATGTACAGCCTGGGCAGGACTGGTGTCCCTGTTGAGTCCTGAGGTCATGGTGAATGGTGATTGGCCATCATTGTTAGAACAGGGTATAATCTTGAATATGAGAAGTCCAGATGCTGCGGGAACTCAAGACGTCACAGACCCTGGTTACCTAAAACTGGCCTAGGAGGGCACAGAGTAGAAAATGGTCAATCTTAGCCAAGCCAAGTAGGAAAGGAGAGCATTTGAAGTACTTGAAGTGTGAACTGATAAGTATGTGCTAACCAGGTAGAAAAGTTAGGGAGCGTATGCTGGCAAAATCAACAACTTAAAGATAAGGTTCACAGGAGAAGACAGGATAGATGTGTGTGGACCCCCACAGGTGGTTCTCCCTGGCTGGGTCACGGGATATGAGAGGGGGAGACAGCAGGAGAGGCCACGGAGGGCATTCTCAGTTTGACTTTTGTGGAAGGTTATGTGGTGTTAATTGAAGAATTTTACAAAAGAGGGTAGTAACACCATCATATGTGTGCTTTTAGAAAGATCCCCTGGCTGCAATGTGTGAGATGGATTAGAAAAAGCAAGGCCAAAAAAATAAGTGCTGCAAATATTAATGCAAAAAAATGTTTGACTTCCATGCTTGATATTGTGACCATTGTCCTAGAACAGATTAGAACGGGTCCCCTGCACGTGCCTTGACCTGTACATAATATTACCTGGTAGGAGGCAACATCTCCTGCTCAGTGTATTAGTCAGGGTTCTTTAGAGAAAAGAGACCAAAAAGGGTGTGTGTGTGTGTGTGTGTGTGTGTGTGTGTGTGTGTTGTGTGTTTTCACATTATTAAGGAGGATTGCAAATCCAAAATCTGTGGGGTAGACCAGCAAGCTGGAGACAGAGTAGAGTCAACTTTGCAGTGCAAGTCCAAATAGTAGCAATGGAGAGGAAAGGGCTAGAAGTAGATATGGGCTTGTTTGGGCAGATATTCTGAAAGCTAAATTCAGAGTACCGTGGATTAGGGATCACAAATAAGAATTTAAAATGGTGAAGGGGGAAGAGCCAGGCTGATATACTCACAGCTACAACTTAACCATTTCTTTAACAGTGAGGCTAGTCTAGTGTGGCAATTTTTGGTGAACAAACCAAGTAAGTTATATCTGGTTACCAGCTAAAGGGAAAACATTTGTCCCTAGTGATATGACCACAGATCAATGACCCTATTAACTAAGACAATTTTTTTCTTTTAAATAGATGCTTATGTAACCTCTGAGTTGTTTTAACCCCGGAGACCTAATTCTCTGCGTGCAGGCCATTATTCTTTCCTAAGAAGGTTATACATCAAACCCTTTTCCATCTTTGGATCTAATTCACATTTGGGGGAACAGTCTTAACATATAGAGTAGTGTCGATGGTCTACCATTCAAGGGTGTTCAATAAGGAAGTGTATACTCAAAATAATGCATTAGAGACTAACAAATATTTGAGATTATTTTTTGGCATTGCTGTCAGAAAGGTAAGTGCAATGTTCCAGCAAGGATGGTAAGAAACTAACTGGGATTGTGACAACAAAAAGAGAAAGAATGAACAGATGGGAAGACATTGCAAAGCACAGACAGACCCTAGGGACTTGACATGAGTGAATAGATGATGGTCATCATTCCAAAACCAGAAACGTGATGCAGGCAGTGGGTCAAGTACCTTACAGGGAAATGGTGGTTCTGTTTTGTAAGTGTTAAATGGGTACTGCCCAAATATTTTCCAAGAAGAAACAGTCTAGCTATAAAATAGAAGCAGTCTAGGATCAAGAACTAAAATTTGAGACGGATTCTTTCAAATGAAGTTAATACTGAAGAAAACCATCGGTGTGGAAAATCTCTCAGAGAGCTAGCAGAGAAAAAATAAGACTGAAAATGAAAATAATCTGTCTCTCTAGGAAAACAGACTAGCAAATTAAATTTAAAAAGGAGCAGATAGAAATGTAGAAAGGAAAACACAACCCTGCGGTCAAAAAATTGTTACTTAAGGTTATATCTGCCTCCCTTAAAACACCCTGAATTCCTTAGCTATCACTCCATTTTCCCTATTACTTACAGCAACATTTTATTAGAGAATGATTCTTTGCTATCTATCCCCAGTACCTGACATGCATTTGCACTTCAACCCGTGACATAGGACACCTATCACAACCACAACCACCCCCTGAAACTGCTCTGTAAGACCACAGAGCCTGTGCCCACCCTGGGCAGTGCATACACTAGAACTGGAACAACACAGAGAAGGCCAGCCACAGCCCTTGTTCAAGGATGACATGCAAATTCGTGAAGCATGTTCCATATTTTAAAAAGAGAAATAATAAAATAGAATACATGAAACTTTGGGAGGAAAGGGATTTCTCAGTCTCCAATTCGCCCTTTATTTTTTATTGCCTCTAATTAAGAGGGGTGGCATAGAAAACCATGTAATTTATTTATAAGAAAATTGTGTAGTTATTCTTACGTGTTTAAACTTCAGTCACCTTCAACGTACTCTCCATTTAGTGCAATACACCTATCGAGAAGTTTTTCCCACTAATCAAAACAGTTTTTGAACTCATCAATTTTGATGCCTTTTAGTGCTTCTGGCTTTTTTTTTGTTTCAGATCTTCCACATCAGCGAAACGTCTCCCTTTGGCACTTTTTTCATCCAGGGAAACAAAACAAAGTCACTCAGAGCAAGATCAGGTGAATAGGGAGCATGGGGCATGGGGATCATGATGTTTTTGACAAAAAACTGCTGAACACTTACTGCAGTGTGGGCAGGGGCACTCATAAATCCCCCATCATGAAATGGACAAATGGCTTGCAAGAATCTTCAAATAAAATTCACTGAAGTCCAGCGCAGCCTCTCACAATAACACCAGTTGGTACACTGTTACAGGTAGTTTCCTACAACACTCACCTAGCAGGATAAGCCTGTACTACACACCCTCCCATAGATAATTCCAGGGGTTGTGTGTGTGTGTGTGTGTGTGTGTGTGTGTGTGTGTGTGCATGCACTCGAGCATGCTCAATGAAAAATATGATAGAAACTAAAATAAATAGGTGCATAAAATAATTACAATGCACAATGGAACACGTAAGAGGAATATGGCTAGTTCTTCCTTTGAAGAATCAAGGAATCACAAAGGGTTGTCTCAGTGGACTTAAGCTCTGACCAGTATGGCTCACTTGGTTGGGTGCCATCCTGTAAAGTGAAGGGTCACCAATTAGATTCCCAGTCGGCAAATGAGAGGCATGCAAGAGACATGTGAGAGGCAATGGATCAAACTTCGTGTGATTTGGTGGATGTTACTATGACAATTCAACATTTTTTTTAAATGAAAAATTTAATAAGTGTTGATTGTTTTCTTGTCTTCATTAACCACTGTTAACAAAGATCAGCTAATTTGGACAGGTCACTTTCTTGACTCTCAAACCCAAACCTAATCATTTTAATACAAAATGGGCTTAGTTATTATTTATCACTTGTATTACTCTATGAATTTTTCTTCTTACTGCCAGCAAACACCAGAGGCATGTTACCTTTTGCCTTTGTTCTTGAGTCTCCAATGACTCTACTTTTTGGTTTTCAAATTATATAGAATCTACTTTCACTTTTAAAGAAAAATATGAACTTTTAGGATCTTTATTGATTAAGTATCTTTAAATGGCAGCTCACATTTGCTGCACAGCCCATGGACGAGAAAGTCAGTGATTTCAATGGTCATCAATTAAAGAGCCATATATTACTTCTTCCTACAGTGCTGACTTAATTGCTGCCCAAGTTGTACTTCTTCCTTTCCTCAGTTAACAATGCCAACAACATGTGTGGGGAGTTAACAGCCAAAATAATTGAAATGTGGAATTCTTGGCTGTCAATAAGGCAACACCAAACCTCAGGAGCTCACAAGAGGTGTCAATGAATCATTAACAAAACATAAAATTGTGAGATGGGGAGCAAAGCATCCAATGAGAGGCAATAACACTGACTCGTTCTGCGAGCTTTGGCTGGACAGAACTAGCCATCAGCAGCTCACCATTAGCTGCCATTCTGCATGAAAGGTGCTGATGCTTACACAGCAGCGTGTAATTTGCATAGAGGTGGAGAAGACCAGTGGATTGCAAAGTTTCTCTGCCTGTCATCACAGTATTAACCTAGAGGGAAATTCAGTGAACTCTCCAGTTCAGAAAGTTATACAATCTTCCATAATGACAGACATCTGATGTTTGAATCCCGGATTTGTTTAAAGAACTTTCACACACACTTGATTGGCATATGTTGTATATTCATAACTCCTAAGTATGTATCGGAGATGACAAGGGGATGGAAGCCTAGAAATATGTAATGGCTTGTCCAGAAACTGGTTTCCTGATTCCAGTGCCCATTCAATAAGCTCAATTAGCATTTCTACACAGGCTGTACATTTTGTTAGCATTGGAACTGACTTATTAACACATCCTCAGTTTAACAGCTTTTGACAGAAAAGGGAGCTGCCTTTCAATCACTCCTATTCCCATGAAAAACAATATTTATAAACTGTTAACATTTCATGTCATGTGTTCTTTTAAAAAAATCCCAATCCAGCTGCTGTCAGCGAGCACTGCAGAAGGTAAAGTGAAATACCCTCAGACTGCTGTTTCATGCTCCTCCTGCTGCCTCACAACATAGTGCATTCAAAGTTGATCATTAGAATAGCCATACAGACAAATCATGCAAACCAGACTAAATAGCATCCCTGTGTATTACTTGGTAGTTCAACCATTTGGATTTCCTTCATATATCTTATTAATTTTCTATATTTTTATAAACTTCTACCCTTTAAGTTGGGATCTCTAGACTTTATTAATTGTATTTTTCTTTGGAACTATCTTGAATTACTTTTTTATATATTAATCAAATACTTTTTCAGTGCCCACTGTCTTTGAGACTCTGAATATTACTCTGAAGCAGAGTGAATTGGCATTTGAAGTCATTATAAGACACAAGGTTAAGTTTAACAGTAGGTATAAAAACCCAAATGTGAAACTTAATGGTAATTTAATGTTATTTTAATTTACTGAATGATGGCATGCCCAAATATGACTCATGTTCTGTTAACAGAAGACATGAGTATCCTGGAAAATTATGTCTCTGTGAATGAACATTAAAACTGAATGAAACTGGGGAAAAACCTCCAAATAAAAAGAGAGAAGTCTAGTCAACCATCTGGAACTTTTGTATATGGTGCCAAACATCCAGATACTTGTTCAAATCTGAAAGAGTGTTAGCTGTAATTTATTTATAGCTTGAGTTATTTTTTTCAACATTCAGATGGATTGACTTCTGGACTGTTAATGTGTCCCTAATATAGCATCTCATCAACACTATTAGGCTTTTCGTTTGAGTATTGCTATTTTGAATGAGCATATAATTAGCATTAATTGTTATTAATTAATCAGTTTTAATAAGCATTAATAAGTTTTATAGTAACACAATAGGCAAATGCCAATCCACTTGTAAAAGTATTTCAGCTGACATTGCCGTGACTGCTCTGAAGACTGTGTTTAACTTCTGTGGAAATGTAACCGCAAAAGTTTAGACTGTCATTTTTGTCTTTTTTTCTCAAACAGAAAAAAAAGTTTAATATACTGTGTTTACTAATAACACCTGTTAACCTTCATTGAACAGAGTTTGGCAACTAAGTCAACTATTACTTCGTCACACACAAAATCATAGAATTAGAAGGAACCATTCAACAAATGTAGGCACAGTGTGAAATTTTCAAAGTTCTTTAAAAATCACAGCTAGCCCTGGCTGGTGTGGCTCAGTGGATTGAGTGCCAGTCTGCAAAAGAAAGGATCACTGGTTCAATTCCCAGCTAGGACACATGCCTGGGTTGCAGGCCAGGTCCCCAGTAGAGGGTGTGTGAGAAGCAACCACATATTAAAGTCTCTCTTCCTCTCTTTCTCCCTGCCTCCCCCTCTCTACAAAAATAAATAAATAATATATTTTTTTAATGTTGCTTTAAAAAATTATTTAAAAAAATAAAAATCACAGATAGCCCTTAGTTCCACCCATAAAGTTCCTTGACACATCATCCAATCAATATTTACTATTTATAATATTATTTTCTAGAGCCAGGCATTCTTAACACTCAACAATATAGAAGATTAGTGATAAACATCTTTTTCCAGTAGAACATATTCTATGCTTTTGATGTGGTTTTTGGATTATATAAGCAAGCTATTTTTTCTAATTAAACATTACTGTCTTTTTTTCTCATATGTACAGCATCTATAATATAGTTGTAAAAATTATCTAATGAAAAATAAATATCATTATATGCTTTCAAAGTTAGTATAATCTGCTGTCTTACAATTCATGAACCTATAGCAGTAGAAAGTAGATTTTAATTGTTTTGTAATGAAATTGTGTGTGTGTGTGTGTGTGTGTGTGTGTGTGTGTATACACATACACATACATACATACACACATATTTTTAGTTTGGGCTACTCTAGCAAAATACCATAGACCAGGTGGTTTATAAACAACAAAAATGTCTCTCTCACAATTTCAGAAGCTGGAAGTCTGAGATGATGGAGCCAGCGTGGTCAGGGTGTAGACTACCTCTTCCGAGGTGAAGAATGCCCATTGATCCTTGTGTCCTTGCATGGTTGAGGGCAGGGCGAGCAAGGAAGCTCAGCTAGGTCCCATCTCCTAATAGCATCACAGATGGGGTAGAGTTGTAACACACGCATTTGGGGAGTGCATAAAGATTCAGTCCAAAACAGCATATATAACATTTTAGCACAGTTGAAAATCAGCATAATGCTTTTCAATATTGTGTATATAATACATGTGTAGTATATGTAAATATAATTACATATGTATAGTAGTATACTTATGTATAATATACTTATACATATAGTATATTACATATACTACACATATACAATGCAGGTCACCATCTTCTGACTTGCATTGTCTAATGCAGTAGCCACAAATAGCAGGTGGGTATGGACCAGATAAAATGTGGCTAGTGCAACGAGTAATTGACTTTTAATTTAATTAGGCTTTTATTTAAATTTAGAAACTAAGGCATTGTCAATTATTATTCTGTTAAACACAACAATATTAATGTTTTGTAGAATAATATTTTACTTTAAACACTGCATCATTATTTATTGATATTATTTATTGTAGTGTGTGGGGAGGAGTATATGCATCATTTCTAGTATGACCCATAAATACATCACAGTCTAGCCAGCGTCAACAGATTGATTCAGCTGGAGTATTCTGTACCGGCAATATATTGTAACATCGTCATGTGTGTTTCCAAATATTTCTTAGATTCAGCATGCCTCACAGTGATACCTATCTAATCATAATTGGTAATTATGTAAACCCTTCCTTACTATTTTAACTATAATGAAATATTTTCCTAATTAAAAAAACATATACACAATTTTTAAAATTTAAACAAATGCACACTATTGGTGCAGAAATGACTCAAGATGCAAAAGCTCGTGATACAACTGGATCAGTAAAGAAAAACAGGGTCAGGTAGAAGTGTCCTGGTGTGGGCCAACTGCAATTGCCCTCAATACAGCACACTGAATAAGCTTTCAGTTGTTGTGTAAGACTATCTCTAAAGGTAATAAAGTCTTCGATGTAAGACACATTTTCAGCATTTATGTAAAGAAGTTGGTAAACTTGCTCTCAAGAGTCGAAACAAATGGACAAAACTGGTCACCTAAAAGAAGAATAGTATACCTAGAATAGGTCACCTAGAAGATGAATAGCTTGTAATTTTGAACAACCATAAAACGTCTTGGACTTTTACACACAAAAAGCAAAACCACTTGTATATGAAGAGATAGTAAAAGAAATTATCATTTTACATGTCAAAGAAGTGAGTTCAATTTGACGCTTAAAGAAAAGGAAATGCTTATCTGTGGCCTAACTATAGTAATACAAGAATTTATATTAAAATTGAACCGTTTCATAATATGAAATATAATTTTACATTTTTCTAACATGAATCAATATGAAGAAAAATCTTGATAATGCCTTTTTGATATTGACACATGTAGAGTTTCCTTTTTAAGTTATGCAGTATACTTTTGAATTTGATATAATTAATACTGGAGTTAATTAATTGGCATAAGGGTTAATAAATTTAACAAACAAGCATAGTTTTGAAACTGATAAGCTTTTGCTTCAAAATTTCAATGTCTAGTCATTTCTTCTGAAGAGGTGAACCAGCTTGGTCAACATGGATACAAATATTAAAATAAAATGTTTTCTTGATAACCAGTTTAGTTATTAGAAAATTTTAAGTAGGTTTGGGACAAATTGGATTGGATTTTATTTATTTTGTTAAGCGCATTTATTATTTGTCCTAGTTTCATAGTCTGAAAAAGTAGTTGGACAAGTCCTTTTTTTATTAAGCCTCCTCCATGTTGTCAAGAAATGTTTAAATACTCATATAATTTATTCTGGATTAAACGTATTTAATATGCTCTAGTCAACATGGTGGCATAAGTAAACACAGCTCACCTCCTTGAACAACCACATTAAAATTACAACTAAACTACAGAAAAACCATCATTCAGAACAGCCAGAAATTGAGCTGAATGGAAGTGCTACAACTACAGAATTAAAGAAGAAATCACATTAAGACTGGTAGGAGGGGCAGAAATATGGAATAGGGAGGTCCTACACCTATGTGTGGTAGATAAAAATCAGGAGGGATATCTCAGGAGCAAGGGGTCCCAGCCCCACACTAGGGCTCTAATCTCAGGGTTCCAGTGCCAGGAAGAGAAGTTCTCATATTTTCTGACTAAAACCAGCAAAGAATGAGACTGTGGAAGACAGAAACTTCTGGAGTCACAATCAATTCCTCTTAAAGGGCCCATGGATGGACATACCTAAACTCACTCCCTCTGATGTCCAGCATGGGGGCAGCAGCTTGGAAGGAACCAAAGACATACGGGGAGGAACTGGATAGTCCAGAGGCAGAGTTAGAGCTGAGGGGTGCAGCTTTCTCCCAGACAGTAGTGCTAGCAGAGGCCGTTGTTCCTTTTCTGAACCCTGCCCCCACAGAGCCACAGAACCAGCAGTTGGGTATCATATCTGACACACCATCAGCCTGACTCACACTGTTTGCCCCACCCTGGCAATTCTCTGAGGTCCCTCCCTACCCAAAATCTGAGACCACCCAAGCTGTTTCCAGTGATTTTTTTATATAAATGGCTTGTCTAGTTCATGCTTCATATTTTCCTAAATTCCCTTAAACAAGTGGCATCTGGCCTCAGCAAGCATCACACCTCTCGCTAAGTGGCCCCTGACTAAGCACCAGCAGCAGTCAACCTTGGTTCACAGGTTGGACTCTCCTGGACACCTCCAATCCCAGTACAAGTAGCAGCCATCTGCAGACTGCTTTGTAGCTTATGTCAGGTGGCCCCAGAGAGAACAGAGGCAGTGGCTGACCTTGGACATACCAACAGTAATTAAGGCTCAACTACAAGAGGAGGGTATACACAACCTACACAGTGGGCACACCTCGAGTACCCAGCTTGTGTGATAGGGGAGGCTGTGCCAATGAACCCTATAAGATACCTAATCTATCAGGCCACTCTGCCAAGCCTGGGAGACATAGCAGCTCTACCTAATACATGTAGAAATAATCACAGGGAGGCTGACAAAATGTGGAGTCAAAGAAACATGGCCCAAATGACAGAACAGAACAAAACTCCAGAAAAAGAACTAAATGAAATGGAGATAAGCAATCTACTAGATGCAGAGTTTAAAATGATGATTATAAAGATGCTCAATGAACTTAATGAGGACCTCAGCATAAAGAAGATCCAATCAGAAATGAAGGACACACTAATTGAAATAAAAAACTATTTACAGGGAAACAATAGTAGAGTGGATGGATGAAGCCAAGAACCAAATCAGTGATTTAGAATATAAGGAAGCAAAAACAAACAAACAAACAAAAAAACACTTGATTAGAACAGCAAGAAGAGAAAAGATTACCAAAAAATGAGGATAACGTAAGGAGCTTCTAGGACAACTTCAAGCATACCAACATTTGCATCATGGGGGTGCCAGAAGGAGAAGAGAAAGAGCAAGAAATTGAAAACCTATTTGGAATAATTATGACAGAAAACATACCTAACTTGGTGAAGGAAACAAACATACAAGTTCAGAAAGCACAGACTCCCAGACAAGATGAACCCAAAGAGGCCCACACCAAGACACATTATAATTAAAATGTCAAAGGTTAAAGATAAAGAGAGACTCTTGAAAGCAGCAAGAGAAAAGCAGTTAAATAACTATAAGGGAGCTCCCATAAGACTGTCCGCTGATTTCCCAAAAGAAACTTTGCTGGCTAGAAAAAATGGCAAGGAGTATTCAAAGTGATGAAAAGCAAGGACTTATAGCCAAGATTAATCTACCAAACAAAACTATCATTTGTGGGCCTTTAGAATCAAAGGACAGATAAAGGTGTTCCCAGAGAAGAAAAAGCTAAACGAGTTCATCACCACCACACCAGTATTATACGAAATGTTAAAGAGTCTCCTTTAAGAAAATAAAAAAGATGAACAACAAAATGGCAATAAATACATATCTATCAACAATTGAATCTAAAAAACAAAATAAATGAATAAGCAGACCAGAAACAGAATAATGGGTACAGAGAACATTTTGATGGTTGCCAGATGGAACAGAGGTCAGGGAATATTGGAGAAACAAGTGAAAGGATTAAGAAGTACAAATTGGTCATTACAGGATAGTCATGGGGATGTAAAGTACAGCATAGGAAATATAATAGTCAAAGAACATACACACATGATTCATGAACGTGGACAATGGTGTGGGGATTCCCTGAGGGAGTGGGAGGATCTGGATGGAAGTGAGCAAAGGGGGAAAATCTGGGACAAGTATAAATGCTTAAACAGTAAAATATAATTTAAATGAAAAATAAATAAATTTATTTAATTAAAAGTATGAACGCTGACTGAAATTTCTATATTACTTGTCTATGGTCTTCAGTCATGATATAATCAATAAAAATATAATATTTTAGAATTGAATGTATAATGTATACTCAAACACAAAATACATTATTAGATAATATGTAGAATCCATTAAGACTATAAAATATGAAAATTTAAGTATATTCACTAGTGACCCTTGGTTAGTTTGTTCAGTTTATTTTTGCAAGTGAAAATGTACCTAGCTGAAATTAATGCTATGGAGTTGTCATTTTCAAAATGACTACCTTGGTTTGTTTTAGATCTCAAGATGCCCTCTCATTGTTCCAAACATTTTAGAAATAAATGTAAGCACTCTTCAAGAGTTCAAAAGCCTTATGGATATATAAACTGTGTCTTAAAGCCACCACAGATTCCAAAGATCCTTATAGAACAAATGGACCAGTTCAGGAAATAATAAATTAAAATGCTGCTATTAAAAAGTCATGGAGGGGAATTTTTGTTTTGTTGGATTTTGCCAATATTCAAAGTCACAGGTTTATACCTACATGATAGAGAATTAAGCTTCTGGAAATAATCATGAATAGCTGACTTACAAATTCATTTGTGGAATGCCATTCTCATTATTTCAGTTGTTGGAAATTTATTTCTACAACTATTCATTTTTAAAATTCATAGACCTTTAATGTCAAAAACAATCTGAAAGAGTACTTTGTCCAGCACTCCTATTTTCCAGATAATGAAGCTGAGGCTCACAGATGATAGTAACACATGGTTAGTCAATTACAGGGAGAAAAAAACTAAAACCTTTCTTTAAAAAGACACTATTTTTCCCAACAAATACATTATCCTGTTTCTCAATACTATTTTCTTTGTTTTCCCTCCTTCTTTAGTTCTCTTGGCAAGCTTAGATTTTTGGGGGGCTTGCAGGGAGGTGTCTGGGTGACAAGTAATTACAGTTGATGGTGACTGCAGAGGGACTGTGGGCTAAATATAGTCATGCTTCACTTAATGACAGGGACAGTTCTGAGAAGTGTGTCATTATGCAATTCTGTCATTGTGAGGAAATCACTGAGTGCACAGATGATACAGCCTATCACACGTTGAGGCCATATGATACAGCCTGTTGCTCCTAGCCTACAAGCTTGTATGTACAACATGTTACTGTGCTGAATCCTGTAGGCAATTGTAGCCCAATGGTAAGTACTTAGGTTCCTAACTGTATCTATACCTAGAAAAGATACCTTCCAACTTTCATATTGATATATGTAGTGTGTCTAATCATGCTTTTCTTTTTGTGGGCCTTTCATCATTTATTTGAGTGATTCCATGGCAGACTTACCTCTCTAGAGTTCCGAAAAAGAATGGCCACAACACGTGTGAAGAGTAGCCAACTATTCCACCTAGTCTATCACTCAAAGCTCTGTCTGCTTCTAGATCTGTAGATTACCTTTGGAGTGCTTGCAAAAATATATTTTATAATTATTGAAAAAATCTTTCTTTGATGGTTTCTACTCTATTCAAAATCCCCAGATATCAGGCTTTCTTTTGATTCTTATGAATGAAAAGCTGTCACCAAAGATACCCAAAACTCATGGGAGGCTTTTCTTCCTGTGGATAGTTGAGAATTCAACTCTGCTGCCCAGAGAAATCAAAGAACTCTTCAGATCTTAAAATGGGCAGCTTAAAAGAATGAATTATATTGCTGAATAGACTACATTGGATTATGTATTATATTATATTTAACATGTATTCTGAAATATGTTGTGGAACTGGACCAAATTTTAAAGAGATGATTTCTATCTTACCTTTGTTTAAAATAGCAAAATGAAAAGCTATCAGTAGGCATCTAGCAGTTACAGTTGTTAATAAAAGACAAACTTACTTAAAGTCAGTAATGTCAAATCAGCCTATTAAAACTGAAGATAATCCTGCAGTTAAAAAAAACCCCGAGGTATTCTGTTGCCAGCAAAAGAATTTTGAAAATTTCTGAGCAAAATTCATAATCTCCCACATAGGATTTTTAACTGTTAGTGAAACTTTTGAATAAATGCAAAAACATGTATGTATACGAGCACATTGACTTATGTGCTCAGAGCCACTGTTAATTCCCCCTTTTAGCCCAAATGTTAACAGAAAGAGCTCACAGATGCCTTCCCATTTGCAATGAGTGCAAGAAGAGTCTCAGAGGTGGGCTGGGCATTGGCGTGAACTCAGCCAGCTGGCAACAGCGTGATAACGGGTGGAACAGCAGGCGTGGAGACGTGAAGGCTGCACTGTCTGCGCAAACAACTTTCTGTGTTATCATACAGTCTTTTTTCAGTGTGGATAATTCAAGTAATTAGGAGCAAGTTTCTTTTTAAAATGAGAGCCACAAAGTCCAAGAATACTCATTTGTTGTTGTTAATATTTAAGTTTGTATGGAAGGTTTTTAACCTATTAGAAATAATAGTAGTGGATTTATATATTTTTGATAGTATACGATTCTGCCATGTTCATCATTTTATTTTTCCCCCCTACAAGACATGGGTCTGTCGTGCTCAGAAAATAAAACACATGATTACATTAACAACCATCAACTGACTTTCTCATTCTTATGCATCTGATTTTTGGTAAAGGGTGGGATAAACAGTGATGGAAGGAGACTTCACTTGGGGTGATCAACACACAATACAGTGCACAGGTATCACAGAATTGTATCCTTGCAACAAAAGTAGTTTTACAAACCAATGTCACCCCAATAAAATCAATTAAAAATAGTATTGCATCACTTTCACAATGTTCCATCTTTCAAAATTGTATTAATCTAAATAATTCCTAATGCAAACATTTAGAAAATATCTTCTATGTGGTATAAATTTTTGAGACTTCCTTTGGATGACAGTATTTATATTTAATATACAACATAATGTGCTTTAGATTTATTGTTTATAGTTTACATTTTTATTAAAATTAGAAACACAGTAAGATAGGTACCATATTCTTCATACCAATCTACATTGGTATGATCAGAAATCATGTTATTTATTCATAAAAATGTCGATGTTCTTTTTAAGTCTAATAGTAAAGAAAAGTAAATATCATGAACATGAAAAGTTTGGCTTTTATCATTCATTTATCTCTAAGCTTTATTCCAATAAAGCTTCATAAGACTGTGATGAAAATTAAGCGGTTCCTTTTGAGGGCTCTGAGGGAGAGACCTGCCCAGGACTCACTCCTGGGCTTCCACTGGCCGTCTTCTCCCTGTGTGCACTTATCACTTCCTTCTGTGTGTTTCTCTGTGTCCAAATTCCCCTCTTTGTATTGACACCAGTCATATGGGATTAGGGTCCCCTGAGTGACCTTACTATCACTCTGTAAAGACCCTATCTCCAAGTAAGATTACATTCTGAGGTATTGGGGGCTGAAATTTCAATATACGAATGTTAGGTGGAGACACAATTCCACCCCTAACAGACTTTGAGTGAAAAGGCTGTAACTCTGTTTAAGAAAACAAGAACCCAGACAACTGATAGAAAGTACAGTTTATATCTGGCTTCTTCATTCAGCGGGATGACATGGATGCTCAGTTAATGTTGCATCTGCATTGATTAAGACACACAATTGCTCTTCTAGAGTTCTATCTACCTATTGGGATTATACTGTGATTTGTCATAATCGATGTCTTCCTTTTTTCTTCACCACTTAACTTTGTACTCTCATTGTACTATAAATACTATCCTTCCTGTCTCTCTGTTTATAAATCAATTGCATCTCATGAGATTTTGAGTTTTTTCATTTTGGAGAATAAACCGATTTGAAATACAATGAAATACTATTATTTAAGCCTTATGTGACCCTTTTGGCTCATCTTCATGTTATTGGTCTCAGTGACCTCTGGTGACCGTGAAGGTGAGTGGAAGGATTTCAGATCTTTCCCGAAGTATCTTTACTATGTCTTTGTAACCTAGAACATGGGGAAAGACACAATATCTTTAGACTGCTGATCATTTTAACATAAATGTAACAAAATACTCCCTGGTCATTTGGCACTCATAAATTGAACGGCCTCATACAGATTATTACATTTAGTTTTATTTCACTCCACCTTCATTAATGAATTAGTATCTCTTGCCACTTGATAATATGTAATCTATGAAAGTTATTTTAAAAGAATTTCAAAACAGGAATGGCTTGTACTATTGAATACTATTTTGTTTTCACGTATCTTCAAGTTAGAGTACTTTTATTTTAATAAAATTATGAACTACATTATTAACGGCATGTGCTATTCTAAACCATCAAAATTTTTCTTCTAGATTCTTTTGAGGAAATAATTTAAAATGTTACCTATTTCACTAGGGTGTAGTGAAGAAAATTTGTGCTGAGACATGATTACTAAGGTCTGACTATGCCCCAGGTGCTGAAGTCAGAGAGTAAAGTATCAGAGAACAACTCTATTTTCAAGAGAAAAGAAAAAGGGTCCACAAAATCTAAGGCACAAATTTTCATGCCTTGAGGCAAGTTATTTAGTTTTTTAGGTGTAGTTTCCGTTAACAACATTGATCTATATTATAGTGTTAAGCTAAGCAGCGGGAATAATGATTAGACTGTGCTTTGTAGTTTATAAAGTCAATCATGTAAATTTACACGTGCATAAAATAGAAGGGGAGTAGGGAAGTAAACCTTCTGTCTTTCCAAAGAATAGCAAGATAATCCACATTAGGCCCCTTCTGTTGTGTAGCCCGAGAACAGGAACCCTAACCTGACAAAACAAGCCACAGGGTCCCCCACCCAGTGCACACTTGCAGTGAATAGAATTCAGCAATACGGCCCTTATAATTCCACTGGGACGCCAATACACCCATGTGGCATCTCTAAAAAGGGCTTGGTTGAGTGTATCATTGAATGCTGTGCTATGAGAGAGGTACCGAAGTTGAGTCGAGGAACAACGGTGGTAGCTGCAGGAGAGCTCAGTGAAAGCTTCAGGAGAAAGGACTATCCATCTTACAAGAAGCACAGGCATTTAATCATGGGAGAAAACTAAGAAGAAAGGGCGAAAGCAGACAGTTTTATGTGGGGCAGGGATGTGCATAAAACATGGAAGTGAGATACAAGCACAGGGGGAAGGTGGAGGATGATCCCAACCGCAGCTATTGGGGTCGGGGCTGGGGGGAGTGGGACACGTGGCAAACAGGCCAGGGTGGCCGGCTAATTCCTGCCACAACCGAAGGCTGACGGACCTGATGACTGAGAGGAGCAAGGTGTCATGGTAGATATTTTGGGTGCCATGGCATGATACAAGGAGCATGAAAGGAAATCTGAACAAAGATGCACTGTGCCTCCTGTTACAGAAAACCTAACACAAGCTCCTGAAGGCTTAGACAGCAAGGTTGGAGGAGGAAGGGAGATTTAGAGATTCCAAAACACTAAATGAGCCCAGTGATTGGCAGCCTGAGGAAGGTACAAGTCAGCGAGGAGTCACAAAGCCATCCAAGATACTGACACGTCGGTGCTTTCAGCCCACTCTCTGCCTAAGAGTCTGTCTCTATTTTGCTTGTTAGTTCAGTGCATTCATTAGATTCCACATACGAGTGGAATCATATGGTATTTGTCCTTCTCTGACTGGCTTATTGCATCTAGCATAGGTCTGGGGAGAGGCTGGAGAGAGGGAGCAAAAAAGAAAAAGGACTCATGGACGTGGACAACAGTGTGGTGATTTCAGGGTGGGGGTAGTGCGTGAGTGGAGGTAGGAAAGGGCATAAGAGGGGTAAATTGTAATGGGAAAAAATATAATAAAAATCTTTTTAAAACGGCATTGACACTGTGAACGATGCTGCATCTGAAAGAAAAGGGAAAGGAAGACAAGAAGAGGGGCTTCTTGGTAGGAAGAAACAAAATTTCGACACTTGCAGAGGGAAGCCCAGTGAGAAATTAGACGTGTTGAGGATTGGGACTGTGGAGGAGAAAGGGGTGCTGTTATAAATCATGAATTCCTAACTGGACAGGTCAGGTTGGGTAGTCCTGCCCCAGGCCTATAACTCCTCACTGAAAGGCTTCTCTTTGCCCTAAGCAAGGCCTGTCCATTGTTTCTGTGCATCTAAATTAGCACACCTTTGAAATCCAGCCCCCTCGCAGACTCCTCCTTCTAAAGCAAGATCACACTCAAGAGAGCACAGAATCTTAACTCTGCTATAATCTGATTCCTGCCTTGCTTTTCCCATGGTCATGTGACCTTCCTAACAATCAGTCCTTAATTTCAAAGGCACACAAAAAGCTGCAAAACTGTCATTCTAGAGCATTTTTGATCTTGCTCCCTGGCACATGTTTGTGGGATTGGCTCAAGTAAACACTTATAAAAATTTTCTACAAGCATGGACATTTCTTACGTCAGCAATAATGTTTTAGATGTAAAGAAACTGACATTTTTAAAAAGAATGGAAAGGTAAATAGATACAACTACAGCAGAGAAATCAAGGAGAATTAACACCGAGAACAGGGATTCATTCACTGGGGGAGGGGAGAGAGAGAAGAGATGGAGGTGGCCGTGACTCAGAGAAAGCGGTTTCACAGAGTGATTGCGTTCCCATTCGAAAGGGCGCAAATTGAGGAAAGAGGGCAGGGAGGGAATTCGTGAATGGAACAAGACCATCCATTCAAAGAACCTGATTGATAACATAAATGAAGTCATATTAAGAAGGAAAGCAGAAGGAAGTAAAAATTGCACTTTTATGGAGAAAATGGAGGCAGCTTTTACAACAGAAGGAAAGAAGTTCAAGTTTAGGAAAGAGGATAACTGAGAGAGGGCAATAAAAGTTCAAAGGAAAGGCAATAAAGAGAAGAGGCAAAAAATTCCTTTAAAAGTGTGAAAAGATGAGAGCCAAGGAGCATCAGACATTTGTTTGAAACATCAGACGTTAACTTTTGATAGGTGGATATCTAATTTAGATAGACCTCTAAATTTATCTCTGGAAATCATAACAATGCTATCCATTTCTGGCCCCTTTTGTTAATGCAGCACCAGGGTAGGACCCTTTACTGTGATAAATCAAATTAAAGATGAGAGACCTGCTGGGACTGAAGGCTTGAAGAAATAAAACAGAGTCCGAAAGGTTTCTGTGGAAAATAATCCAAGGAACCCGCGAGAGGAGGGATGGTGAAAGGAGTGTGGCCCAGGAGAACCTGGCCCAGTTGAAGCCGTACAGCAGGCCGGCGCAGGGAGCCAGCTGCACTGAGCCAGGGGACGCTCTCCTGTAGCTCTGTGCAGAATGCAAGCAGGAGGCTCGCTGTGGAGCCATCCCACGATGGAGGTGGGAGGGCTCATCGGGGAGCCCCAGGTACTGGCCGGAGGAGCCCTGCACACCCCCTAGAAAGGACTCAAGTGTAGTCTACTGATAAAAGCTTGATCTTAGCAAGAAAGGGCTGGGGTGAGTGATGCCCTAAGTCCCAAAGCAGAAATCAAGTGTCAAGACTTGTGGAGGAAGGAGACACAGGAAAATATGCAAAAGAGCTGAATCTGACATCCCGGAGTGACCGTAAGTGGTGCTTTACCCGCGGGAGTTCCACGTATGGCTCATGTAGCTCGGGGATCAAGGGTATTAAGAACTCAGATGTTAAAATTTGTCATTTTTGAGAATGAAACAGTGACTAGGTACGCCAAGAGCTGGATTCAAGTAGTTTTGGTAAATGGAATTTTTTTTTTCTTAAAACAATGATTCTCAAAGCATGAGTTTCAGGTTGGCAATACCAGTACCACCTGATTCTGACAAAATTTCTTGGGTCTCACCCACCTACCAAATCAGAAACTCTGGGAAAGAGTCTCACCAACCCATGTTTTAACAAGGCCTCTGTGGGATGCGGCCTGCTTAAGTCTGAAAATCAGCTTAAAGAATGGAGTAAGACAGCTTAAAGAACGGAGTAAGAAAGATGAGAAGGGTAGATGACAAGGGCCTTATCTGTTAGAAACTGGGGTGAGGCTTCAGCAATATCTCGAAACAATCAGGAACAACACAGACAGTAATAATAAACAAGCAATAAATACTTATATACCCTTTTGCATTTCACAATGTTCTTTAAATATGTCTATTTTTCTGCAGCAAAGAAAAGACCTACAGAGTAAGAGAAATTACCTGTAAACCATATATCCAATAAGGCGTTAATACCAAAATAAGAAATTCTTGCCATTTTACAGCAAAACACACAAGCACACATACAAAAAAAAACTGATTTTAAAATGGGCAAAGGGATTAAATAGGCATTTCTCAAAAGAAGACATACAGTTAACTAATAGGTATGTGAAAAGATACTTAACGTCAAGAAAATGCAAATCAAAACCACATTAGTACCCCATACCGGAACTCTAATAGCATCTGCTCTTCAATGACATTTTTAAGACAAAAAAATCAACATATTAACAAGCCATTCACAGAGAAAAATTAGAAATTGCAAAAAAAAATTGCATGCAAAAGTTAGGTGGCTGTATTTTAACAATACAGAAAATAAATAGCTTGAAAGAGAAGGGTAAACTTGTAGTAAAATTGTAGGAATGTATAATTCAAACATGGTAAATATGAGGTTGCTTTCTGATTTTCAAAGAACATTGTAGCAAATAGATTCTGAAGAATCATGACAAGTTAGACATGTCACAATTTCTTCTTAATTACTTTATGAAAAAATAGCATTTGTTGTTAGGTGATTTACATAAAAACAATTTACGGTGCTGTTTGAATTTAATTATTTAAATGCCTGACTAAATATGTTCTCCAGAGAAATCTTAGTAAAATTATAATTTCATTAGTAATTGGAAACAATGATGCTTATTACTTTCTGCACTGCACACATAGCAATATTCCAGGGATGGCCAACGTGAGACCCTAATACATGACGAGGACTGACGCAATCAAGCGTCGGCCTGCACATGATGAGAAAGAGGAAGTACGTAACAAATTCACGTTCACCCTAGCCTGTGTATTCGACTTAGTGATCCTTAATGTACGCAGTACGGACACACTGCCAATGAAGTCCCTTTAGTATGTTTACTAAAATTATGTTTATCTCACAAAATATTTCAAAACTTGTTTAATTACAAAGGCATCATGTATGATATGTCAATGAAGTCAGTGTTCATTATAGAAAATTCAGACTAAATGATAGTAAGAAAAAAAACATGTTATACTTCCACTGTATGTAATTTCATACATACTTTACACCTTAGTGTAGAAGTTTCCACATATTTTGCCACCATGAATACATACACATCATAAATTATGGTATTTGTTGTACTTTTGTATTTATTTTGTCATTTAAGTTCTAAGAATTCTTTTTCATGAGTGAGTATTAAGCTTTACTGAATGCTTTTTTTGCATCTAATGATATTTATTCTATGGATTCCATTTTAATGCAAATTACATTAATAAATTATGCAGTGGAAAACCATCCTTTCATTGGAAAATAACACAACTTGATAAAATATCTTTTTTTATGCTTTTCAGGATTCGGTTGGTTTATACTTTGTTTGGGCTTTTACACCTATATTGCAGGAGAGTGCCCTGTGTATGCCCTTTTTCTTATGTAGGTGCCTGTTTTTGAGATAAAATATATGTATTAGCCAATATGTTTTTCTGGAATATTACGTAGAAAATTGAAGATATTTGTTTTAAAGAAGTGTTACCTATAAATGTTTGCAATAAAATAAAATCATACTTGCATGCTGATAAGAATAACCAGGGGAAAATGGCGATGCAGGAGAGAGATGAGGGAATTGTGGGAGTATTGCCCCTGAGTGAGGGAGGGAGAGCAGGACACAGGCCACACTATGCGAGTTAAACTCCGTGAGGAGCCTGAAGTGTTCGTTCATAGGAACCAGGACCTGCTGTCCCTGTAAACTCAGTCCCAGAAAACTGAGTAGATGTGGTTGGAGCTATTGGAACTGGTTTTTTGGTTTGTTTGTTTGTTTTCTGATTACCTCCAGTTTTTCAATAAAGAAGGAAAACAAATTATCAGCTGTAATGAGGATCGGAAGACCTGTTGCAAGTGTTAAGAGGAGGGAGAAAATAAAAGAATGCAATAAAGACAATCAACCAGGAAAGTCCATTATGAACAATGGGCAGCACGAAGAATCCTCTTAGTTCAGCGATCATAAATTTAGAGTGACGTCAGTAAGTGCATTTTATTTTGTTTTGTTGTTTGTTTTTGTTTTTCCAGTTGCAGTCAGGGCACAGAGTGTGTGGAGTTGAATTTCCCAAAGCTTTGGTTTTACCAAGTCAGTGTAAAAAAGAGCAAGAGATTTGAGGGTTGTTATATTCTGTTCCTTTTCAAAAGTCTGTGGTGAGAGATAGAACTTTCAAAATTATAAGTTTGTTTGTAATTACCATGAAGTTCAAAGAAGCGTTTTTGACATTCTATATTTTCCCCATTAACCAAAAAATAAAGCTAAAATCATGACAAGTAAGGCAATCATCCCTCCAAACATCTTTGAACCACAATATTGAAGCACAGTATTTGAAAATAAGTAACTTGCAGCATGAATGAAAATTTCTGTTTACTATATCAAAAATAGTTCAGATAGCAATAGTAATAAATAACACAGTCCCTTTGAAACAAAGCATAAATTTTACGACACTATCACAAAGAGATGATTATGGAAGAATTTCTGTCTCTACCAACAGGAAGCTACAAATTGATTTGTTTTGTGTCTCAGACATAAAATGTACTTCTCTTAGCATAGAAATCAAGAAGATGAAATTCTTTTATCAGCCTGCAAAGACACATTTTAAAGTGATGAATACTAGAGGCAATAAATTTAGCTCGAGTAAGTTTTTATGGATGAGATAAAGTACATACGAAGTATGTATTACTTTACTTTTTATTTTAAAATATATTTTTGTCAAATACATTGTAAAAACCTCCATAGTGTCCTCTCCATCTCTCTGCCTCCTGAACCTTCCTTTGTCACTACACAGCGGGTGTTAACTCTGTCCTCAATCCATCACGACCGCATCCTTGACCACAGGGCAGGAGACTCTGGTTCTCCAAAGATTCCAAAACCAACTCCTTCTCTTTCTTTCTTTCAATGTTCTATTCCAAAGTACAACTTCTCTGTAGACCCTGTCTAAAAATATCCCGAAATGCATAGCACAGATGCCTACCAAGTAGGCATCTTGCAGCTATATGTCTTGCAGTCAGTGCACCAGAAAGCAAGGCCAGCAAGGTACTACATGACCTTTCACTTGACCAGTCTAGCCTTCCCTGCCTCACTTCCCTTTGCACTCACTCTCATTTCTCAGAATTGCACCTCAGAAATAAAGCACCAGCACTTCATCCTTGTAATTAGACTTGATTTTCAAGAGGGTATTGGCTAAAATGAGGAGGAGGAGGGTACAGTGCACATGTACAGTGGAAATTTTACATATCCAGCATTCATGTAAGCACCAGTGAGGTTAAAAATTAAAGTGTACTTTAGAAACATCTCCTTGTACCCTTTACCAAATCCATGGGAATAATCATTCTTACATTTCATAAATTGAAGTCTGAGCCCATGTCCATTGCAGTGGCAGAAAGTAAAGTCTCTTATTCTTGGGGCTCAAATTCTCTTGTACTTTGCAAGAAGCATCCTGCAAAAATTAAATCTCTTTAATTGTAGGGAACTCTGCGGATAGACAGCAGGATCGTCACCCTGTTTTCTAGCTTATTTACAAAACGCACTGTCTCTGCCCGACACACCAGCAGAATTGCTTCAATAGTTGAGGGTTTTATGGAACAAAAGTGGGACAATTCAGTGTTTTGCAGGCCATGTCTGGTTAAGTTCATTTATGTCCACTTATTACAAACTTCCAGGAAAACAAAGCAGCCGTAGAAAATTACTTGTGAAACTTAAACTACAGAGTGGTACAAAAGCTCTTGTACAACTTCAACTTCTGATGATATTTGTAAAGCTAGGGAGGAGAAAAGACAGGTGTTTGCATAAAAACTCAACACTTTTCATGATACAGAAACAATTTTCATCCAGAGGGAAAGGAGTAAATTATTTTAACTGTGAATAAGTTCAGGGTTCCTCATTTGATTTATACTTAATGATGAGCAATTGTGTCCATTTTATTATTTAAACGTTTCTATTGTGCATTCTAACTTATATACAGAAAAGGACATAAAATATGTTTTGGTTGATGCATTATTATAAAGTAAGTCCCTGTGTAAACTGGCGAAGAAACAGAACGTGGCCAGCAACTTTTGGAAGCCGCCAGCACACGCTCTCTCCCAGGGTCCACGTATAGCATTCCCATGCTTCCTTTTCCATGCACTTGGAAGGATGCATCCCCAATCACAGATGTTTATTTAACTTATTTTGAGCTTTATATAAATAGAATCATAGAGTATGTATATTTTGTATGTGGATTCTTTTACAAGTGTGTTAATATTATACAAATGATATTTTATATTATATTTAGATATGATATAAACCAAATGATATTTTATATGATATTATCCTGTGCAGTAGGAAAACCACATGGGATAATGTGGAGCCCAGAACAGCTGAGAGCAAGTAACCACCCCGAGTGTGAGAGGAGAGAGAGCTGTGTGCAGAGAGGGCGCTGCCCAGCGGGGCTGCCACCTCCCGCAGAGGCTCACACTGGCTTTCAGCAATCCTGTGCAAAAGGGAACCTCCCCCACTCTCGCTGCCTTATCTTTTGGCTGTAAGGATGAGAAATTATTCTTTATAGGCTAAAGTTGTGTGTAATCCCTCTTTTCCCAAGAACTTCATGAAAACTCACAAGCAACTATCCATTCAGATGCAGCCCCGATGTGGCATCCTTGATAAAATTTTCTTTAAACTACACAATTATCTTAATCACTATTATCCCACCAGTAAACTTTGTATGTATTTCCATTATTACACCTAACAAATTACTTGGTTTTTTATTTTTATCTCTTTTCCTAATAGAGAGTAAATTCCTTGAAGAGAGGACTGCCATATTTGTATTTGATTATGCAACACTGTGTCTTAGAATGGAAAACAATTGTTTTCTGGGTGCGCACCCCAGACTGAGAATAGCACTACCTGTGTGACATGCATGCATTTCCTCTGGACCCCCAGGAAATCCAAAGTATATTAGGGCCCATAATAAATGTGTCCTTTGTCTCACGTGGGATCCATTTTGGGTGTTTCCATGTTACTCTTTGCTGCCCACAATGACAATTGTTTTATAATGGCCCCTTTCCTTTTTCATGCTGATCAAATGTTTAGCCAGATTGCTTCTGCTATCCTTCCTTGAAGTTAGACATGGCCCTGTGCCTAAATCCTGAGCAAAAGACTATATGAGAAAGTGATGTTTGAAACTTCAAGTTTAACCAGTAAAAACAAATTGTTATATCCTCTACTCCTTTCCATAGTTAGAGCCGCGCTATGATGGCTGGAGTTGGAGTAGACATTTGGACCATAAAGTAGAAATAATTTTTGAGGACCCTGGAACCATGTGTGGAAAAAGGGGCTGGGTCCCTGGCATTCAGAGCCATCATGCTTGCCCTGAACTCTTCTGTGAGAGAAATACCCCAACCTTCTTTCAACCATGCATGTGCAGGTCTCTGTTATGGAAGTTGAACCTGTAAGCATTCATAAGCTTTTAGAATCTACTCATGCTTGTTCCTCACAAAGTATTATGTTCTTACTACTTCCTCCATTTGAAATAAAACCATCTTTATGTACAAACAGAAAAGAAAGATGTAATATAAATCAATATATTAAATATCATTACAAGAGTGTTTTGTGACACTCTATGCAACTTTTCTAAAATTCAAGACAGGGCAAAAGCAGGTTTACAGTTGTGAGTCCGCAAAAGAGAGTTTATTGTTGAATTATTATGAATTAATTATTGTATTTTTTCCATACAAATAACTGCATGGCTACTTTTGCCCCACCCTGTATTTAATTCTAAGAAAAGATTTAAATGAGTAGAAAGCTTTCTTATATTAGGAATATGTTATCATAAAAATCAATTAATAAATACTAAGACAATTTGAAAGTTAGTTTTAAAAAATATTTTATGTATTTATTTTTCAGAGAGAGAGGAAGGGAGGGAGACAAAGAAGAAGAGAAACAATGATGTGTGAGAGAAACATCAACCGGTTGCCTCTCGCACGCACCCCCACCAGGGGCCACACTCACAACCCGGACCTGACACCTGTGTCCTGACCAGGAATTTAACCTGTGACCTTTTGCTTTGCAACAGGACACCCAACTGAGCCACACTGGTCAGGGTGAAAGTTAGCTTTTAAATTTAGTATAACCTCTTGAAATTACATTGGCTTTATTTTTTTTTCTTATTAATTGTTTCCTCTCTAAGAGAAGATGCTTCTCACTGTTAAATTTTCATCCTTTCATTTTTCCTAGAAAAGTGTATTTACAAGTATCTGAATCTAGGTGAAAAATCATACACCTAACAGTTCCGTACATTTTTTTTTTTGAGATGTAAAAAGATATACATAAGATTTAAATAGCATTTTTAGTTGTTTAGAACTAAATGGTGATTTTTATTTTTTCCCAATCTATATTTCATGTATTTCTGGTTCTGTATTTCACGGTGCATGCAGACAATAACAATATATGACAGAACCCTGGGGGAGAGGAAAGCAACTGCTTTAGCGACAGGGACCTGGGAGCCTTTGCAACCTTGAGGTCCCACCCATCGAGCTGTAGGCTGAAGGAGGCCTCACCAGGCACCTTGGTCGCCCATCAGGCTGCCCTGCATTTCACTGGTCAGAAAGCTTTGATTTAGGGCACTGAGGACTAAGTGGTTAGAGAACCACTCTAAAGGCAAAAGTAGCTTTCACAGCAAGTTGAAGGGGCTGAAACAAAGACAGAATCATTGAAAGCATACTGTTTATGGACCTTCCCAGAGGAGAGAAATGGAGAAAATGAAATTCACAAAATGCTATTATATCATCAGCCATTAGTGTTTATTGAACAACAAATTGTTGAGGGAATAAGGGCATATGATTTTATGCTAGAAGTGGTATATTTTCTAAAGATGCTTCCAATTTGTTTAGCTCAGATAATCCTGATATTTTGTGACATTTTAAATATACAGTAAGTCCAACAACTAAAATTCTGTTGAAATTTTTACTATTTTTAACATATTTATCATAAATGCATTTGAAATGTGCATGCAATAAATTAGGATTTAGTATGAGTAAATCTGTGTAATTTAAAGAAGTGGCAAGCATTACTTGTTTTCTGGGCTTAAACACTGAGTCAATTTTAGAAATATGAGACATTATCTCCAATAATGAGCTTCTCACTCAATAAAACCGTACATATAGCTTTAAAAATTTGAAGAGACTAAAAATGTGTATTCAGGCAGGATGACAGTGTAGTAATGAGAGGTTTGCATCATATCCAACAAATCTTTTATCAAAATATTATATAAACATAATTACCACTCTATTACAAGTATAAGTAACAATATAATAATAAATGCCACTTAAGGATACCATGCTAGTGCTAGACAAATGATAACTGATTTACTTAAGTTCTTAAATTCCACTCTGATGGTTAGTTTATTGCTCCTATTTACAGACACATGTGGTTTGCAAGGGTGAGGACATCACCGAGTCAGTAAGTGGTAGGCTACTTTGCAATCGGCCCGTACCTTGGTATGCCTGGAATACCACAACCCTGTCACAGCCTCTTTAAATGAAAGGAATTTTGCATCTGAGTCCCCACCCCACTGAGCTAAAGGAAACTGCACCTAAGTTTTCTTGGTTTCCCCTCAGAGGGAAGGCTGGTGTTGCTGTGGTAGTGTAAGTTCTGCACAGATTTGCATGAGCTATTCTAAGGGCACCCAAAGGGAGAAGACACAAGGACCTTCAATTCCTAGATCCGCCATCATTTCTCTCTTGTCCAAGCATTTGTTTCCAACCTCAGAAGTCTTTTTCCCCCCAGTCCTGTAATTCAGTTCTGAATGAGAATAGTGCACAGGGACACAAAGCCAGGGATGCTATCCAACTCCTACAGTCAGCCCTGTGCCTTCCTCTTTTGAGACGGTGGCACACAAGTCGGGTTGCATAGATGGTGAAGTGAAAATAGAAGGAGAAAGAATGCACTAAGTGTACTTAAACAAACTTCAGCAGTTAAAAATACGTGCCTGCTGCACCACGTCCTTCCCAGAATACACCCAGAGGTTATTAAAACATTGCAATGCCGTGATATCTAGCCCCTGACCATGAACATTCAGCAGATGGGACCAGGTGAATTATTACCACCAGCATGACTCATTCCTCATCTGACCACATCCCCCTACAGGAGAACTGAGTAATTTCACCCTACTTCTCCTTCCCTAAATGTTAAAAGCTGTTATAGGATAACAGAAACTTCCATTAAAGGGCAATATGGTTCCAATGCAGAGCAGGGAAGGAACCAAACGCTGTTATGCATCATGGCAATGCTTTGCTACTTATGGATGCGTTCCCATTTCCGACATGGGGTTAGACATTACCTCCTCTCTTTTCTAAAAAAGAAAAAGTGAGAACCCCCCTTGGGAAATGCATGTGCTTGCTCAGAGCTAACAAGTCATAGGCTCCACAGATAAACAAAGAGAAGCACCCACTCTCAGACCTGTGGGAATATTGAAAAGGATGAGCAACCTCTAGAATGGACTCTTGGTGGGGGGCTTCATTAGTTTGTTTTTGTTGTATGAGCAGGCTCTAAGGAATAGCCTTTAATTGCATTTCAAGAGAGTAGACACATATATGAAAAATGCAGTGACAGGTTGACACGATGCTCAGTTCCTTCTTAAGTGACTTTCTGGAGAAAAAGTCAAAGACATCAGGAATCAGAAAAATGTAATGCAAATAGGGAATCACCTATGAGTCATCTCAGTAGAGTAAATGATGTGACCTAACTGTGACCATTCCCAAGAAGTGTCATCATGAAAGGTACATTCTAAGTAAATAAAATGACAAACTGTGCTTTTTAAACAAATGGGCTGCTGTGATATATTCCCCAGAGACATTACAGCAATAGTCTTAAAACACTGTTGTGCTAAAAATAAAAAGAAGAAAAATAGAGACAGACAGGGGAAGAAGGTAGGAAGGGAGGGAGGGAGGGAGGGAGGGAGGAACGAATGAACGAAAAATATCCCACATGAAATCACCCAGGGCAGCCTTCCTCCTCTGCTCCATATTTTAAAATAATAAAATGCTGCTGTGAAGCATTGGATCCATACACCAAGATCCTGCCGTGTGCAAAAGGATCAGTTTCCCATGGTTAGAGATTCTCAGAGAACTCTCTAGAAGATGGACTGTGGGGGCAGAAGGAGAACCTGAGGAGGAACAGAAGGTAAGGCTATCCACAATGTTTCTGTGATCCTTGGAAACTTTCCCACTGGGATGCTTGTGAAAGTCCAAATTGTCAAGGTCTTCAGCCATTCATTCCTAAATTGTTATTCTACTATAAAGAGGCAAGACAGTTGGAGGAGAAATAAAGCATAATGTGGGGGGGGGGGGGCTCTGCCCGCAGGCACCCCCCCCACCCTGGCCACCACAGATGAGAATAAGTCTACCAAGACAAGATCTGCTTGGGGAGGAAAGCCGGCCTATCTCTCAAAGGAGAAGGGCCAAGACCTTTTCCTCAATGGGCTTTTATTTGGTTTATTTGCACAGGAACGCAGGTAAAGCTCATTAATCATTGTCAGGCAGTAAGGATCAAACAGTAGGTAACAAAGAACTCTGAGGGCCTATTTTGAGTCAGGGTCAGACAGCTAAAGAGGTATAAAACTTTGAGGAATAAACTCACTTCTTGATTGGACCCTTATTTAATTGAGAGCATTCTAAACAAAGCAGGTTTCACAGGATTTTACATATTCTTTCTTAGGTCTGATCGCCCTAGGGAACCCACCCTTTCCAGCACAGGGTGGTACTCACCACCAACATTGTTTCAGGCTTAAGGCATTGTCTCAGGCTTAAATCAGGCAGGGGTAGTAAGGCAGCCAAGAGATTAGGAGACTTCTTGCAGACAGAATGGGGACTCAGGCTTTGTCAAAGCCAAGGGGCAAGGGTCCATCAACCCCTTTTGCTGTAGCCCCCCAAGTCCTTCCTTGGGGCCTCCCATTTGATCGTGCTTGTCTTAGGTCGTTCCCCCTTAAGGGGAATATTGGAGAATCTTACCCATCATTGGCTAACTGACCAAGCATTGGGGGCCAGTTATGGATAATGTAAAAGGAGCAGAAGCGGTGCCCCTGCCAAGGAGATAAGCTTTTTCTCCTTAGTGGCTTATGGTCTGAAGGTCCCTCACTCCACCTTAGCCTTGCAGGTGTGTGTGGAGGGGGTATTACAGCTTCTGAAACCAAGCAGGGTAGTTCCCAACAATAATGCACTTGATTCTCTTTCCTGTTCTGCTGTGGAAAAGAAAGATGTGTAAGTCACGAGGTCTCTTGCCTGGTGTGATGGTTGTTGACTAGCATGTTGTCATTGATGCTGGGAGAAGGGTGGAGGGACCACGACTTTCTGAGGGGCAGGTATTAGAAATGCCAGGGAGATGATAAAACTGAGCATCCTGCTTACCCCACCAGTTTAGAGAAAGCTGTCCTTTGAAGAAAGGGACATAAGAAAAGGGGATGGAAAGCCAAGTTGCACTTATTTGCACAAAGGTTATCCAGCAACTAATTATAACTTTATTATTTCACTTACATTCCCACCAAAAACTAGGAAGCCCTCCTAATGTGCCAGACAGTATGGTTAAAGAGGAAGGACTTTAAAAATAATCCCTGCTGTGCAGATGTTAATATTCTAAGTGGGGCATGATCAAATCAACATAAAGTGTAAGTACTGTGGTAGATGCATGTCCATATGGCCAGGGTGGCTCAGAAGAGAGCGATCTCATTCATCCGGGAGAAACTGTGGGTGGCTTAACAGAGACAGTGATAACTCAGCTCAGTCTTCAAGACAAAGTGAAATGTATCCAGGCAAAATCTGTGTGTGAGGAATGCAAGATGGCGTGATAGGAGAGTCTGAGTTAGTTTGCACAGTATGCCGAGGCATGGAAGATGGACACGTCGTGGCTTCAGTGGGCAACTACATTTACTCGTCATGATGCCACAGAGTTGTAGGACTGAACGTGGGGAGAGGGAAAGCTGGAGAGCGGGTGAGGGACTGGGTTATGAATGAACTGATGAGCCATGATAAGAATTTCGGACTTTGACCTACAGTCATAGAGGGATTTGCGTGTTCAGAAAGGTTATTCAGCCAGAAATACAGAGAGGGTACTGTAAGAAAAAGAAAACTGAGACTGGAGCAATAAGCCCAAGAAGAAATTATAAGTATCTGGGGGATAGGCATTGCACATAGGAATGGAGGTAAGGGTACAGATTGGAGAAATGTCAAAGATATGAAATTGATATAAATTGGTGATGATTTAGATACGTCTAGTAAAACAGATGGGAGAGAAATGATTGACTTCCGAGTTAAAGTTTCGTCAGATGCATTCAGGTTGGTGAATTTAATTAAAGTGATGCATTTAATTTTGAACCCATCTGGATTAGTATTATATGTCTGTGTGACCAAGTTTAATATGAAAACCACTAAGAGACTAAATATACAGACAGACAATATATTACAACAGAACTCTGACCCACAACCTCTGCAGCAACCAGTCCAGGAAACCAAACCACAACCTCTACAGTAATTGGTCAAGGACTGCAGACTTCTCTACTTACTGACCCCACCTCCAGCTCAGGATGAGGCAGAGAAAGCCAAATTATGCTCCCCCAATCAATCATACAAAACGTCTGATTCTTTCCTAGGCCAACAGCCTCCCATCAGACTATACCTTTCCCATCACAACGTTTTCCCACTCCTCTGTTTGTCATTTGCTCTCTGCCAAATGCAGATGAGGGTGGCTGGCTCCCCTGCTATGGCGACCCCTTGTTGTTTATTCCCAGTTCAGTGATTTTACCAGAAGCTCCACAGAGATACAGCATGTAATGCCTGTTGCTGCAGACCAAGGCATTTGACTAAGGGTGGTACCTATAGAGGTTCCTTGTGTCTGTTGCTGACAGTGTGATGGGTCCCTGTTGACATAGTGAGGCAGGACAGGATCTGAAGTCCACCCAGCCTCTTTGGGCGGGGTCCCTGACTAGTCAATCTCAGTTGGGTTCCCAGATTTTACGATTGGTTTCAATTTGTTTGGCGTCCTCAGTGGAATCAGAACATTCCTTCTTGCTCTCTTCTGTGCTTCCCCTTTGTGCTGTACCACCCAGCAGTGTCATTTATCATATGAAGAAAAATCACAGGGAGAAGCAGGAGGAAGACAGGAGTCCCTGTGAGCCTTCCCTCCAGCCCCATGGATAAAGGAGTGTAGGTGGTTTTCACTGGACCGCATCCATCTGACAAACGCTGCTGTGAGTCACCGATAAAACTGGCCAGTGCTTTCAGAGTATTTATTTATTTATTTATTTATTTATTGGTCTTGAGAGTTTGTTTCTGAGCTAGAGAGCGTGTTTTCTCTGATGGGCCACCTTCCAGGGTAAAAAGATTCTTGGGTTTCTGTGCAGAGACAGCCAGTCCTCAGGTTGTCGGGGCCAAGACCCAATGTGTGCACATCACGCTCCCCTGGCTGGTGGCCACTCCCCTGCCCTGCGGTCATCTCAGTCCGAGCCTCCTCCTCGCTGTGTCTGTTCTCCTTATGCTCCACATGCTCTTGCCTCTCTCAGGAAACGGCATCTCTTGAGCAAGGATGATTGCGACTTCTATGGCTACAGTCAGGATATTTGATTTAAACAAAACTGTTTCTTTGAGAAGCAGTCATACCTTAAGTTATACCTTAAAAAACAAAAGGGATAATTCCATTTATGGTCACTTGTGAGCAGACCTTGAGGGCATTATGCTAAGTGAAGTAAGCCAGGGAAAGACAATTACAGCATGATCTCACTTATAAGTGGAATCTCAAAAACAAACAAGGAAGGCAAGCTCACAGACACAGCAAATAGATAGTGTGTTGCCAAAGATAGGCAGTGGGGGGTGGGCAAAACGGGGGAGCAGGTCACAAGGTACAAACTTCCAGCTATAACATAAATAAGATGTGGGGTGTAATGCACAGCATGTTGACAGTTAATGCTACCTTATTGTGTTTGAAAATTGCTAAGAGAGATCTTACAAGGTCCCATTACAAGAAAAAATACTTGTGACTAAGTGCAGTAATGGATATTAACTAGACTTACTGTAGTAATTATTTTGCAATATATACAAATATAAAATCATTATGTTGTACACCTAAAACTAACATAGTGTTATCTGTCAATTATATCTCAATTTAAGAAAAATATGTCTCAGGGTCAGTCGTTATGATTTTTTTGATTGGTATGCAGAGGCCTCCAAACAAAATTCTTACTCAAAAATTGCTTTCCTAAATGATTCTCTGACAAAAGCTAGTGAGGAATTTGACAAACTTCAGCAACCATAAATTAGACCCATTTCCCAACAAAATGCCTATTTTTATCCTCCCATTGGCACCCAAATTTATTTCTCCCTTTCCACCTTATTCTGTAACAGTGGAAAATTGTAACCTGCCTCACCATGCTTGTGACCCTGATCTTAGAAATGCTGACTCTAACTAACATGTAGCTTGTAGATAAACAGCATGTTTGTGTGAGAATCCTAGAAGCTAGCTTCAAAAGACACAGACTCCTGCCCTCGGGCATCCCAGCCTCAAGAGACTTGCTGACCTTCAGTCATGGAGCCAAGATGACATGAAGCCGGGGTGATGTGAGGCTGGATGAGTGAACCAGGATGATGCACACTGGACCACCATCACTCACCTTCTCGGATTGCATTGCACTCACCTGCACGTAGAAAATATTGCCATCCTCTCCTTTCATCTCTGTGTTCTGTTCCCCTCTCCCTCCTTATAGAAACCTCCACCTCCAAGGAGAAGGGGAGATCGGCTTTGTGATGTGAGTCCCCCACCTTCCAGGAGATAAACTTTAAGCCATAAGTCTCCCATCTGCCAGGTGGCCAGCACATGAAAATAAGCCACTTTCCTTGACACCAGCAGATGCCTCTGAGGATTGGCTTTCCAAGTGGCAGGCAGCCGGACCTGCGTTCAGTTGCCTCCTCCTCCTTCCCTCGTGTGGACCTCCCATGCCACCCAAAGCGTGCTCCCAGAGATTCCTAAATGCCATTTGCTTTTCAAGATCCTTCTCTGCTATGGGCAATGTATTCAGGCAACTGTAGAACTTAAACTTCAGACCTCAGTGGAACTAAAAACTACAATTAAAGATTTATCTAAACCAGAGTAAGACTGGTAATGGTGCTCAGAATAATTTAAGTTCTGGAGTGGTGCATACTACTTAGGTTGCCTGACCATACCAACTTTGTGCACATGTTGGTTGGAACCACAGATGCTAAATCTTGGCCCAGCGAAAGTTGATTAATGACCCAGAAAGGGACCTACAGGATCCTTTTTTCCCTGAAAACCAACATGGACTCACTGAAGGCAGCTTCCACGCCCACCTGAGTCATACTGCCCACTCTCCAGGAGTACTACAAGTGGATACACAGGCTGTATCTTGCCAGAAATGTGGGAAGCAGAGTATAATGAACCTCTTTGTGCTGAAGAATTACTCAAGAAGGATTACGTAGCAGGGGAGAGCAATCCATTGCCCAGGGGAGAGTGGGGTGGGGAGAGACAATCAGTCCTAAGGACACCCTTGGCTGCAATCCCTATGGAGGCTGTGGAATTGCACTCCCTTAAAAGATTCAACCTGTCTGGCAGAGCCCTGGGAGACTGCTTGTAGTAGGAGAAACAGCAACCACCGCAGACAGAGCTCTCCCGAGCTTCAATGTCCACCTTAGAACTTTGGACTTCCACAGAAGGAAGGCGAGTAGGCCCTTTGCTTATCTAGCTGTTGGCTTCTTTGTTTAATTAACACACAGAGCATGTCTACAGGTAGATACTTGCAAGTTCTTTATGAGTATTAACTTGTTTAACACTCACAACAATGATAGGAGGCAGTGCTGTTATCACACCAATATTCTAGGTGAGTGGACAGAGGTGTACAGAGGGGGATGCCTAACCCACAGTCAGACGGCCAGTAGTTAAAAATCAGGATTCAAACCTGGGCAGTTTGTCCAGACTCCATGCTGTGAACCACAGGTAACTGATTTTTTAAAATTACTTGTTGGGAATATAAAAGCATTGTCAGGAATCACACCCTAATTTTGCAGAGCACTGCATATCAGCTACACTTCTCTGACTTCTTCCAGCAACTCTGTGATATGGATATTTTTATCTTCGACTTATAGATCAGGAAACAGGGTCGGAGGCTCAAGCAGAGTCAAATAGTTAGAAGGGTACAACCAGGGTTGAACACAGGTTGTCTGCAGCCAGTCAAGGGTCCTTTCCACTGCTCCGCATCTTCAGTTACTAGAAAGAGCTAAGGAAAGTGACAAGATTGCAAAGGAAACAAACAATCTTTAAAAATAAAAAAAGAAACAGAATAAAAATTTTAATTCGAACCTGCCTGGCTATTGCTGACTGCCCATCCATTTGAATAACAAATCAGCCCTCACAGTGGAAAACGAGTCCATTTCTACATTACTGTGGCTTTGTCAAAGGCCTCTCACGAGGACGGGAAGAATCCGCTGAATTCATATTGCCATCTAGCCCATTATAAGAACTCTAGAGTAATTAGACTCAGCACCAGAAATCGCACACAGCCTATCAGCCTGGCACGCAGAGTGCTTGGTGCATTATCCAGCTAAGTGCCCCCAGTTACTCATCCCCGTATTATCTGAAACTTCAGGATGTTAATAAAACCAGAAACACACAACTTTGTGGTTTTCCAATACACATAGAAATATGTAGACTCTTCAGAAAGGGCTATTCTAATGAGAACACACAAATACTAGTTCATATATTTAAAATAGATTTGACTGAACTCAAAATAATACTTTAAGGATAGTCTTATAATAACAGTACCATCTTGACAGCATTGAAAAATAAGTTTATCACTGTAAAGAGTAAGAATTTCCACATTCTTTTCTTCTCTTTGTTCAATATATGTAACTCAAAGCTTTTATTATTAAAATAACCTTATGCTTGTTCTAAACTGGGTTCTTCATACTGTAATAATCTGTTTCTGTTCCCCCCGCTGTTTCCTAATTTATTTTCAGTGCCACTTGATAGAGTGGGTGAACATGGTCAAATTTGAATTAGCCAGATTATTGAGAATTTTTAAAATTATTGTATGGTGTATGCAGCCTGTATAAAGAATGACATCCCATTCACTTCAGGAACCAAAGTGAAAATGGAATGAACAACACACCATTGTAAATGTTATTAAAATGTATTCTAACCAAATAGTAAAAACAGGTAACTAGAGGTTTCTCCACCAAAAAACGGGGAGAAATGGCATGTTTTTTATTAGACATCTATAAAATGTCAGACATTTTGACTAGCTTAGTCAAGAAATGTACTTTAACCCTGACCAGATGTCTCAGTTGATTGGACTGTCATCCCATACACCAAAAGTTTGTAGGTTCAATTCCACATCAGGGCACATGCCTGGGTTGCAGGTTCAGCCCTGGTCGGGGCACATATGGGAGGCAACAAGTAGATGTTTCTCTCTCACATTTCTCTCTCTCTCTTCCCCTTCCTCACCCTCTGTCTCATACTTTCTCTTCTTTCCTCTCTCTTAAAAAATCAGTAAATACATCCTTAGGTGAGGATTAAAAAAACATAAAATAAAATATGAAGAAATGTACTTTAGCCCTGGCTGCTATGGGTTAGTAGATTGAGTGCCAGCCTGCAAACCAAAGAGTCATCAGTTCGATTCCCTGTCAAGGCACATGCCTGGTGTGCAGGCCAGGTCCCCAGTAGAGGGCACGTGAGACAACCACACAGTGATGTTTCTCTCCCTCCCCCGTCTCTAAAAATAAATAAATACAATCTTAAAAAAAGAAAAAAAGAAATCCACTTTACTAAAAGGTTGATAATGAGCTCATGAAAACAAAAAAGGATGCAGAGGTAACTTAAAACACTCAAAACAAACTGAATGTTTAGGTGCATGCCCGTATCCCCCCTTTACTCTGCCTCCCTCTCGGGGCATTTGCACCATCAACCTCGCCTGCAGCACTCTCTAATAGTAGGTCTTGCTTTCCAAAGTCCATGATAAAAAATAGCCCCCCGAGTGCATATTTTCTCTCTTGAAAGGAGCAGCCATAGTTGACTGCCATCTTTTAATCTCTGAGGTCTAGTCCCCTCCAGGCAATGGACAATCATGGTGACATCTTTAAATCCAAAAGATAACACC
Organism: Tonatia bakeri; assembly: GCA_004024845.1. Taxonomy (NCBI): domain Eukaryota; kingdom Metazoa; phylum Chordata; class Mammalia; order Chiroptera; family Phyllostomidae; genus Tonatia; species Tonatia bakeri. The sequence continues at coordinate 86,423 of PVIA01003179.1, read as the reverse complement.
AAAGATGCTCTTTGGATAAACCAGATATCTACCTACGCTTCAGAGTTTGAAAAGAGGTTTCAAGGCCAATCTGGTACGGGTATCATATTAAAACCAGGGAAAACCTCATTACTGCTCTAAACCATGGGTGCACACGTTAGGGAAATTATTTTCAGAGAAAGCATAGAACACTGCACATTGAATTATAATGAACTCAGTAAAAAGTGGACAAAAACAATCAGGTTTTTGGAGAAGGAAATGCCCTATATTCTGTACACCTTCAAGCTTTTATCTATTTTTTTTTTCTCCTTCTTCTGCCCATCTCCACCAAGTCACTTTCCTGAGAAATGCCCCTGTGCTTTCAGAGAAATGACAAGGACACAACTTTCCTGACTCTTCACTAAGGTGAAATTCTAATGTAATAGGGAATCACTACTTTCAAAGAAATCTTCTCCAACAGTTAATAGTATGCAAATGGGCTATCAAAGTTACCAGAACATCTGCAGAAGTTATGCATACAACACTTTGTACAAAGTTTAGGGTTTCATTTTCCTGGAATAAAAAGATAATATTCAAAATATATAACAACAGTTATAATCTTTTCATTACAGAGAAAAGAAATTGGATTTCTAAACCCTAACAACAACAAAATTCGAACATCATATGCCAGCAACAGTATTTATTATTAGAAAGTCCCAACTCTCAGGTCTACAATGTAAAATTTAATAAAGCAGCTGTGTGACACTATAATATTCACAAGGACAGAGTGGTGGGAGATAGAAATAGTATAAAACCTAATAACATGTGCAAAGTTCTATAAGAAAAATAAATATTCTAGTGTCAACATGAATAGACACTAGAATTCAAGGTTGAAGGTACATCCTTGTAATGATAGGGTGTTACTCACCCACAAAACGTTCGTTCCAGAGCAACTAGAAATAGTTTTAGTTTTCAAAGAAGAAAAATATAGAAAATTTAGAATATGGGACATATTCTATATTCTTTAAAATATAGAATATTTTTTAAGTTGTAGGAAAAAGAAATCCTTTGGTGGATTGACTGATAAATGCATGTTTTGTTGCTAAAGCCAAGAAAATATGCAAACCAAACATTAATTGGATTTAATAATTTCACCCACAAATGAACATGGGCACTAGTCATGGGCTTCTGTGCAGAGAGGGTCAATAATGTTAAGTATTTTCTTGGTGTTTTAAGAGTAAATGAATTTTAGGGTTCCAGAAATTATTTAGGAAATGCAGCCTTCCCAATAAAATTCCGTTTCCAACATTAAATTCTAGAAGTGTTTTTGCAGAGCTTAATTTATTTTTTTAAAAATAATGAAAATATGATCAGAAAATCTACCCAGGTTCATTCAATCTGAGAGGTCAGGTCAATAACGCTTGGAATAAACAAATATTTGGGCTTTATAAATAAGGACATTATTTCACTGTTACATTTTCAAAACAGAAAAGTACCATATTAGACTTGAGTATTCCCACTTTTCTCAAATGTAAGCTTTACTATTTGTCTCCTGCATGAACAGAGCAATATAAACGCATGCATATTTGTCTGTGCTACTCATTGATGTTTATCAGACCCCCAGAACAGGAACAAGCTGATGTATTGCAGAAACCCAATAAATAAGTATACTTCGATAAGTATAATTTGAATTTTAGGTCAAACACATTCCTGTTCAGTGGAGGGTATATATAAGACATGTATAATTTTTTGGCTACGCATCCTTCTTCTCTTGATGTTTTTCCAGCTTTCCTAATGTGCAATTGACCAAACTGTAGCATAAAGTGTGCGATGTGACGATCTGCTGCATGCATTCTTTGTGACAGGGTTCCCACCATCAAGTTCATGAACACAGCCATCACCTAACCGTTTCCTTTTATTTTATTTTTTTCTTTATGGTGAGACTGCTTAAAATTTTACTCTCTTAGCAAATTCAAGTATACACTATGAGATAAAGGTATTCACCACGCTGTCTATTAAATCCTCAGAAACCATTTATCTTACAACTGAAAGCTCGTGACCTTTTTATAAACTCTCTTCATTTCCCCTAACCCTCAGCCACTAGCAACCACCATTGTACTATCTGTTTCTACAAATTGGCCTTTTTTTCTTTGTATTTTTAGATTCCACATGTGAGTGATACCATGCAGTAGGTGTATTTCTCTGTCTGGCTTATTTCACTTAGCATAATGCCCCACAGATTCATCCATGTTGTCACAAATGGCAGGGTTTATTTTTTAAGGTTAAATAATATAATATTTTATTTTATATGTGTGTGTGTGCATGCCACATTTTCTTAGGCATTCATCTGCCAATAGACACTTAAGTTGTTTCTATTAGGTTGTGAATAATAATTCAGTGAACACGGAAGTACAGAAGTCTCTTCAAGATAGTGATTTTGTTTCCTTTGGGTATATACCCAGAAGTGGGATCCCTGGGTCATATGGTAGTTCTTTCAATTTCTTCAGGAACCGGCATACTGTTTTCCATAATGGCTGTACCAATTTATATTCCCACCAACAGTGCATGCCCTCCTTCTAAAGTTATCGGTGGAAAATGTATTTTAATGGAATCAAACACAAAATTACAACTCATAAGCACTCCCATGATTTGTTAACCCTAAAGCTCTTCAGAGTCTATCTGGTTGCTGAGTTGGTTTGTAATGCAGGGTTGTGGCTGAGTTTGCAAGGCCATGCAAGGACACAGCTAGGTACTGGCCATCTGCAAGGCAAAGAGAGGAACCTTAGGAGGAACCAAACCTACCAACACCCTGGCCTTGGACTTCTTGTCTCCAGAGCTGTGAGGAAATAAACTTTGGCTGTTTAAGCCCAAATAGTTTCTCTAGAGGAATGCTCAAGCTTAACACAAAATCTGATGCAGGTGCATTGCTCTACTTGCTCAGTCATTTTGAATGTGACGGCCACACAGTGCACATGCTCACTCAGCAGCATCTACCGCCCCCACTGGCTAGCACAGTCAAGTCGTCCTTGTTCACCCATGTGCATTCCAGCCCACTCTCCTTGGATTCCAGGTTACGTCAGTGTCACACAAAACATTCTCTTTATATTAACCATAGAATGGACTTTTCCCAGGTAAACTTCATATATGTTGTACTCTAATCATTAAGGAATGTGGCCCACAAAATGTTATGGCCCAGAAATAATCATTGGAAAAATAATGTTAAGTAGATCTCCATAGTGGTTCACAAGAATCATCTTCAGATATATAGGGAAGTACAAAAACTTAAAGTGGCTATAGGTTTTCAGCCCAATATCCCTACTTTTCTCTCCAATTCTTTTGATACTAGACTCAGCCTTAAGGCCTAAAAGGTAGACAAGGTGACCCAAGTTGGGCTAATCAGATTCTTTCTGTGAGGAACCTTAATTTTAGTGCATCATTTCATGGAATCTGACAGCAGGTCTTAAAAAAGAAGAGGTTATAAATACAACTGTCCCATGTATTCTGAAACTTGATGGTTCAGCTCTTTGTTCAATTTTGTCAGGTACCAGCTTATCGCTTTTATGAGAGTCTTGGAATCACTTTCTGGTGCTTTCATCCAAAGAATATTAAATGGAAACTAGTATCAAGGAGTGGATTCTAGGCAATAAAGTCACAGAGAAATGTGCATAATGTGGACCTGATCATCAAGTCCAGAAGTTGTAAGAGTGGTACAGGCAGCTCAAGCCCATGGTTCTGAGTGGTGGACCGTGCTCTCGTGTTATTGTCCGTGGACTGTTGGGGTTGGACACGAACCTGGGGGAACAGATAACTACATTCACAAATTTAAAGGTGATAAAGAACACTAGAACCATAGGTATGATGGTTGATCCTGCTAGGGTACCATTTGAAGATATCAAATGCTATGTCAAAATTCTGTCCTGCAGACATAGCAAAATAACTCAGGACTGTTTGGTTGTGACAGGAAGCCATACCTATTAGTGCCCTGAAACAAAATCCAAAGACTGACTCTGCTGCATTGCAACACCTCTGTCAACAAAACTCCATCTCTCTGAGCAAAGAAACAGCCTTACAGCTGGAGCCTGTAAGAGTGTCCATCACCCTGAGCATTCCTCACCTTCTAAGACATGACACTGATGCACAACTCGGCAAAATGTGGTTAATGACCAGCACGTTCAGTTTCTGGTGATTTATCTTTTCCGTCACAGGGAGAATAACCTTCTACACATTCCGTGCACATGACCTCACATCTAAGCCTATGCCCCAGGTGCCTTGTCTAGACTCTTGGAGAAACACAGGTTTTCTCACTGACATATCCACCTTCCCCCGTTCCCTGACACTGTGTGCTGTTCCTCTTAGGAAGAAGGCCTGTAGTCTTGGAAATGTGTTGTCTGAAGTAAGGCCCTTAAAAGAATCTTTAATATTGCTCTTCTCTCAGTACCCTTGTGAGTGTTTTAGAGAAATTTAGCACTTGAGGAAATAAGGCTGTATCGAACCTCTCCTCAATCCCGATTCGATCACAGTCATTCTGATCATCTCCAAACAAGGAGAAATGGTTGACAGGCTGCACTGATCTCTGCACAACAATTCCTTAACAGGGTTATGATGTTCCACACCATTTTCATTTTCCCAAACCACATTCAACCACTAGGGGATCCTGACTCTTCTGAGGGAACCATATGAGGGCAGAAGGGCCAGGTTCCCACTGCATATATAAACTCATACACACACACACACACACACACACACACACACACACACACACACACATATATATATATATGGATAGATAGAATATATATGTCTATTTATATTAAATATACATACACATATACACATACTCATGCACATATATACACATACATACTGATTCTATTTCTTGGTTTAACCCTGACTGATAAAACCATTGTTTTCTACTCTAGAAAGTGAAACTTCATGCACGAATGGCTAACCTCCTAAAAAACACCTACATATGACAATTTCTACAGGACAGTCCCTGAAATACTATTAAATGCATATGGGAAAGACAGGGTTCTTAGACCATGGGTATCTGTCATTGTATTTTTATATCAAGAAAATAGGTTTTATTATAACCTCAGCATCCAGGGGTGGCCTTATAGCAAGCAGGCCACACATACCAAATCTTGGTATATAAAATTATTCCCAAATCAGAAATGACTATGACAATGATTTAGATCCTAGAAGGCACTTAATTCTATGTCTCACCTGAGGGCCATTTTGGTCATATCTTTTGCAAATAAATAAAAGAGTAAGTTCCTAAGTAAGATGAGCTTCCCAAGGCAGCCTTCACTCCTACTCTCCACTGACAAACTTATTTTGAGATAGCAGAATATTGAAGGGAAGTCTCCCAGGGGGGTGCAAGGTGGTGGAAATATGCATGCATACACACACACTGTGGAGGATCTTCTAAGTCATCTTAACAATTTTGGGTTTTATCCTAAATATAATTGTAAATAATTAAGTAGATTAAAATATGAAAATGAAACAATCGAAAACACTGTGTGTGGAGGTGACTTTGGCTGCATTATGGAGAAGGATTGGGAGGGGTGGACAAGTATTTCTTCAGAGGACAGATATGGTGGCTATTGCCGTGGTCCAAGCAAACATGAGTGTGATTTAAATGATCATGGAGATATACAGACATGGTCTGGAAAAAAAAAACAAACACTTCATCAACAAGGCCTGGGGGATCTAAGGCTTTTACATTCCCATTAGTCTGTGCCCAACACGTACCCCAGTCACAGATGTCCTGCATGTCTGTATGGTCTTACATGGACTCTCCTGTCTGCCTCATGGGTTTTCCTACTTTTTTCTTTCATCAAACAGTCTTTGGCAAGTCCTTCCCCACAAGGGAGTTGCTTCGCCTCTGTGCGTCCCACTGTGCCCACGTCTGGGGGCACTTGGGCTGTCAGGTACCGTCTTTGACTCCATGCCTTCTCCCTGGGGGCAGAACTAAACTGGACCAGCCCCTTTCCTAAGGTCATTATGCCTCGTCACACAGTAAATATTAAATAAAAGTTCTTTACTAAATAAATCAATTAACGTATAGCCTAAACATTTCACTCAATGTAGGAAAAGAGATTTTATTCTGATAGTCTCTACAATTGACAACAAGAACTGTTTTGTTTTGCTGCCAATGAAGTTGTGTATTTCATTTTTCCCATAATGAAAGGAGACGGGAAAAAACAAATGAGAAAGTCAGCATTGATCCCTAAAACTCTGACAAGGGAGAAATTATCTCCCTTCTGTATGCCATAAATGTGTTGAACAGAACAATGAATTAGCAATCAGAACACCAAAGTTCTTATTCTAGTTTTGCGACAGTATCAAATTTTTTTCCACTTCCTTCTCCAGAAAGTGGGGATCTTGTTTGTCCTTCAGCCTTTACATTGTGAGGAGCTTTCAGTCAAAAATCTATGTTTGTGAGGAAAATATATTTCTTTTTAATAATTTTATTTTAAAATAATTTCAAACTTCTTTAATTACAATTAAAATAAAAAAATTGAAACACATGTAAGCCTCACTGAACAATTCCAATGAGGAGCAAAAGCACCAGTAAAGTTAAATTAAAAATGAATTCTCTTGAGAAAACGTTCGTATTTGTTTATGATGTCATTTACATGCTCTAATTGGCTTTCCCAGTATTCTAGTATTCTAAAGGTAAATTTTAGAATAATTTTCTTGTTTGAACTTTAATTTGCTTGTGTCCTTTTACATATTTGGATACAAGTTGCATAAACAGTATAATTACAATGATCTGTTTTCCCCAAAAGAGCAGAAAAGAAAAAAACTACTAATTAATCTCATTTACATGTGGATAAGGTTAATTGCTAAGACCAATTTTTATTTTCCCTTGCTAAGCCATAATAAAAGCTGTCATGCTTATTGAGGTACAACATAGATATTATCCTACGTATCAAATTGAATAATGATTGTATTTATGCAGTATCTTTCATTCCCTGTTTTTAAAACTAATTTTCTCCTTATTGAAGAACGCATTATCTAGTTAAGTGGGTGTTTTCTCCTTTGCAGGAAGATTTCAATCTAGCCTTTCTAAAACTGCCTTCACCTAACTCCCCTTCCCTACGGTTGCTATTATATTTCTTCTTCATTTCCCAACTAAATGTTCCATAATGTAAAAATGAATGGCTTCCCGTACTCTGGTGACATCTGTTTTTATTTATTTATTCAGTTATCACATAGTTGCCACTTTATCTAAGTTCCTGTACATTTGAATTTGTGACGATTTCCTTAATCCATCTCCTCTCCCAATGTTCAAACATCCTGTTTATTTTTAGGCTATTTCAAGTGGTACTTACTAAAGTCACTCCTCTGGTCTATGGGGGGCCCTAAATGTTCGAGAGGCATTTTTCTAACTGTAAATTTAATCATGTGACTTTCCCAAAAAATCCTTCAAAACCTCCACACCCTACAAAATAGTCGGCGCTCCACCGGACAGCACATACAATGCTTCATCACTGCCTCTTGCTGCTCGTCTAGAACCTCGGCGCCACCGGTAACCCAGAATAGCCCGGGTCCCAAGGAAGTCTAACTACCAGGAGTTCCTGAAACCCATGACATCGCTTCACAACCCCAAGCTGATGGTCCCTGAAGCCAGTGGAACAGAAGCCTCCAGCCCCTCCTTGTGCTTGACGAGAGTGGCTGAGTACTCTAGAACGTTCTGGCTAGGAAGGGACAGAAAGTCCATTTGCAACTGGGAAGCATTCCTGTATAAGCATTTCTGTAAGATTGCCTAAAGGGAGCTCAGAAAAAGAGACTTAAGATTTCTAGGACTCTGATAACGTGTTGTGATAGGCTTTCTCATTTTAAAAATGCATTCACTTCTTTATATTAATGTTGAATTCACAAATGTGTATTACTTTTTTTCCTGAAGAGGGCCCTTGGACACACCGCTCTTCGAAACTCTTTATCCTTGCCCTTGATCCTTTTCCTTAATTGCATGTCTCCCTCCTGTTACCTAATTAGAAAAATTCTTCTGAACCTTTAAGACTCAGCTTAAAGTTTCTTCCCCTTGCCTCAACTTCACTCATTCCAGGAATGATTCCAAATGTCCTTCTGTATTTCTTCTACTAAAGAACTAATCACATTCCATAATTCGTTGTTTACCTGTTTACCCCCATCTCCTTGAAAGGCACGTGCTAAGCAAAGGGACCACTCCAGACCCACAGAAAGCATTCTCCGTTCTTCACAGCAAGCCCGATTCTCTCTGGGGGACTTCTTTCCCCACAGCTGTCAGCCACCATGGGATGGCGAGTCCTGGACTCTGGCCTCACTCTCCATCCTGCACGGCCCTTTGCCGGTGTATTTCACTGTGCCTCCCAGCACAGCGAGGGCGTCTCCATCTGACGGCCTTCCCACCAGTTGGAATCCCACTCCTGGGACTTTCTCCACCTTTGACTTTGGAAACAGCTGGATGCTTGGAAGTAGCTCCTTCCACAGAGAACTTCTGTGCCTTCTGGGATCCTAAGTCCTCAGCCTTTCCTTCTGAGTTGAAGGTTACTAATTGTCACCCCGAGTAGTTGTCCCTTTTGCCAGGCCTTGGAAGCACTCAGCAGGAGACTACATTCCCCAGCCTTTCTCGCACTGTTAATGTGACAGAAAAGGATACCTGCAAACATCTGACTGCGTCTTCCAGCATCTGGCTTGCCGGCTCACTCGCATTCCCTTGTCCCTCGTTACTGAATGGAGCCACAGTGTCAGCAGGATCTTTCAGTGGTTCAGGATGGGCCCCTCTCTGGTGCCTTTGGCTAAACTAAAGCTGTAATGCTGTGTTGTTAAACCGCATAAACTCCACACTCCACGAAGCCCAGATACATGCCTGTGAGAGACCCAGCTACTGCGACCAAGGAGGATGACAGCTTGGTTTCCTGCAGAGCATGGAAAACTCATTACAATACATTATTTCCTAAGTTTTATCAGGGGAAGTGAGATTTGAATCTCCTATATCCTAATATCTTATGGAGTGCTCAGAAAATCGTTGTTTAATTATATAATTAAACAAGGTTTAATTTTCCAACTACTCGGTTATTGAATACTGGAATGACTGGTCGAATTAGTATTATCTACTTCTTTCTTTCCTGAAATATAAATCCATTGGTTATAAATATCAACATATATAATTAATCAATTAGTATTGGTTGTAATTAAAAATTATTCATATATTAATGTATGCTTAATGTTTCTAAGTCATCTGAATATAGTTTTTTCCCTAACAATGTAGATTGTGACATTGGAATTGGAATTGTTCCAAATTTTACTGTCCACTGCATTAAACTACCCATATTTCACAGTCTATAAGATTTAGATTTGTCAGCTCAACAAAGTGTTTTGTGGATGTATATGTATATTCCGTTTTTTAATTTTTCCTTTTGTGCAAGACTTTCCAAATCAAATTAGACCCATAGGCTATTCCTAACAAAACAGCATTAAAAGTTGAAACTAGCATTATGGGTTTCATAGAATTAAGACATAATCAAGTGGCCCCTAGCATGTGAGTTAGAATCACTCAGAGATGTTAAAAAAAATTCTCCTGCTTGGGAGTTTTGATTTAACTGGTTTGGGGAAGAGCCTGAAAATCTACATGTTTTTAAATCTCTTCAGGAATCAGAATGTGTAACCTGGATTGACAAGGAAAGACTTGGAGGGGGAAAGGGTTCGTAACTTTGCTCCCTTCTGCTAAAAGTTTCACCGACAGCAAGAATGTCACAGCTGGCTGCTTCTGTTATGCACCCTAAAAACAGAAAAATGGCTAAGGAGAAATGGTGTGTGTTCATGTTTATCATATTATATCAAAAATAAAAACATTAGGGGACCAATAAAAGAAATTAGGACTCCTTGGAGAAATGGCTGGTTTTAGAGTTGGGGCAAGGCATATGCAAACAGATTGGAGCAGTTTTGTCCCAGTAAGCAAGGAAGTACTCAGAAACAAAATGACAGGACAACATCAAAGTGACAGAGGAGCCCAGGGAAAGAGCTCCTTTTGACCAAAGATGGAGCAACAGGAGTGACAGAATAAATATCATAGTGTTGGATAGTAACCCAAAGTATAAAATAAATACCCTGAGTCTATACTCGGTGAGTGAATGACTAAATAAATAAGTGGGCAAGAATGGACAGCTCTGAAAGAGTGCCGTGAGGACAGGGGGCGGGCAAACGAGACAGTGGAGCGCCCTGACAAAGGCCACCATAGTCGCTAGTGAAAAGTTGTGTCCATAGTGCGTGCCTCTGTGTGTGTGTGATGTGCTTTGGGCTTCTTCCCCAAAACTCACACCTCCAATTTAACCGTGAAACAAGAAGTCAGACATACTAAAATCAATGATCATTCTAGAAAATGCCTGAAAAAGTACTTCTCAAAACTGTCAAGGTCAGAAAAACCATCGGGAGTCTGAGACACTGTCACAGCCCAGAGGAGCCTAAGGGGTCATGACGACTCAATGGGACGTGCAATTCCAAGCCGGGACCTGGAACGGCAAAAGGACATCCGGGGAAAACCAGTAACCATAGAAAGTGAATAAAGCGTGGAGTTGAGATAATAAAAATGCACCCATGTTAGTTCATTAGATGTGATAAATACACCATAATAATGCAAGGTGTCCACAGTGCTTTCCAGAGAGTGCAGAGAGTGCAGAGAGTGCAGAGCTGCCTGTCCTCCCCGGGGCTCTTTGCTGTAAATCTAAAGCTACTCTAGACTTCATAGCTTATTTAAATACTGAAAAATACAGTGGGGACCTAGGCATAGACATATATATAAAGTAAGGACAATATTAATGACAAGAATGTTTGAACCTTGACTTATAAATTATTTTAAAATATTAAGCAACAGAATTATAATATCTCAAAATCATAACACTTTAGGATTTTGTCTACACAGAGTTATTTAATTTACAGTTTTTGGTCAAAATGGAGAGCGATATAGGTTTTCAATTTTATCCTGAGGGAGTCAAAGCTGAATACTGGTGTAGCAAAATAGTTCTTGTGGTCTAGAGATTCAGAGTTGAAACTGAGGATATGATCAGGTGACAACTATCCCCACCTTCAAAAATTAAGGGGCAAGACCATCTATCTGGGATATCTTGCAAAGAACTGAAAATATGATTTTGCCAACAGGAGTCCATCACCAACCTCCAGGTTAAGAGAAGATTTTGAATTAGTAATAGAGCTTGTATAAGCCAGTAATCCAAAAGAGTTTGGAAGAGAAAGTATGAATGTGCTAACCTTCCCCTTTGATCATATGGAGAGAATCTCTTGTGTCAACAGAATCATGAGTGGTAGGTGTGGCACTATCTCAGGATCAGCCATAGAAAAAGCATATTTGGAAAATGGGATCTACCCATGTTGGGGATCTACCACATAAAGGTAATATGAATGCTAGATTCCAACCTGTCATTCAACAGAACCTACCTCTTATCTCTCTGTTCCAGTTACAATGGCCACATAACAGATTATCCCAAGTCAGAGAGGTTTAAAATAATTTTATGATATTCACAGATTCTGAAGGAAAGAAATTCAGAAAAGACACAGTGGGAATGGCTTATCTCTGTTCACAATGCCTGGGAACTCAGCCGGAAAGACTGGGAGGCTGGAGCTCACTCCTGGTGGAAGAATGGAATCATTTACCTGCATGTGGGATGCCTCTGCTCCTATTACACAAAGACTAGGAATACCAACTAGACCTGCACACCTGCGTGTGACCTCTTTGTGGCCTGGCTTCCTCACACCCTAGGCACCTCAGGGAGGCAGTCACCATCCAGGGAAGCTCAGGGTTCCAAGCATGAGTATTCCAGAGAGCAAGGTGGAAGCTGCATGTCTTTTTATGACCTACACTCAGAGTCACATGACATTACTTGTGCCAGATCTCATTGGTTGAAATTAGAATTCATTTCTTTATGGTAAAGTTGCAAGATCACATTGCAGAAATTCTTTTATGGAATGGGAGACATGTTTCTGACCATCTGGAAAATTCCAGAGCTCCCTCTCTTCCCCTTACAAGTCTAGAGAGCTGAAACAGCTCTCCATAAGGGGGTTGGAGATAAAAAGCTCAGAAAGTCCTATTTATCCCCTCCAATTTCAGTTTTCTTGGCCTCAAGAAGATTTAAATTTAATGCAATTAGAAGTTCTGAATATTGGATTGGATGTTTTGAAAACTAAAATACAGTTTTGCTACCTGATGTTGATAAGCTTTAAGAACCACCTGAAATTTCATCCAGGGGATGGGTTGACTGTGTGTTTGCTGCAGAGTGAAAGAATAGAGTTGTTTTCCACCTGCACCCTCTTAGGCTCAAGTCACTGGCCATGGTCACAGGCGGCCCGCGTGGGCAGTGCAGCATGCCATCGGCGTACATCACAGAGAACTCCCCCCGTGGAATTTGCATGAACACCGCGCTCCCAGGGAACCGGCGCCAGCCGCTCCTTCATCAGGGAGCACGCAGAAATTAGTTGCAAGAGAAAAGAAACCAAAGATAATCTAAACTATGGGCTTTGGAGCTTGATTTGGAACATTATTCACTTATCCTGAAACTATTTTTTAAGTGAATTTCCCTTTAGGGAAGAGGATGGACATTGTCTGCTGAAAACTGCAGAACTTGTAGGAACAAAGGTACTCTCTTGGTTGGCCAGATACACTTCCCACCACTACTCCTTCAGGAAGCCCTCCGTCTCTTTTCACCCCAATTTTTAATGTTGTAAATTTTTAATGTATTGAAAAGTTGGAAGAGTATCCTGTGATCACTCATATACCTTGAACCTAGACTCAGCGACAGACAGGAGCAGTTGAGGTCTGCTTTCCAGCAGGCCGTCCATTTGCTTCAAACTTCTAACAAAATTCTTCTCAGCAATTTTTTCTTCTACATGTTGTTCAATTAAATATTGAGTAGATACAATATAATTGTATTAAATATGCATAAGGCAGAAAAACAAAACAAACACAAACACCTGGGTGCCCATAACCTAATTTAATTAGTGGGAGGTCTTGGTCATGTTAGAAGCCGTGTGTGTTCCAGGACACCCCACTTAATTGCCCCATCCCTCGGAAGGAACCATCTCTCTAAATTTAATGTTATTAGACATTTATTCCCCCACATATCGCCTTCACTACAGAGTCTGTATCCCTAACCTCCGCATTATTTACTTATGCATGGTTTGGAACTTTAGAGAACTGTAAACATACTCCATGTAGTTTCTGCAGCGTTAGGTTCCTAAGAATCAATTAAGTTTTGGCTTCAAGTCACAGCACATTCATTTTCAATCAACCAGAATTTCATAAGAGAAACATAACACAATTTATTTGTTCCAATGTGAATGGCTATTCGGGCTGTTTTCAATGTTTCGCCTTCTCAACAGCAGTGCGGCAAACACTCTTGTCCGCAGACCCTGGACAAGACCTTCTCCGAGGTGGGAATGAGATTGCTCAGTCACTGAGGACGTGTGTCTCCAAATAACCGGGTGGAATCAAACTGCTTTCTAAAACGATTCCGCCAGTTCGCTGCTCTGCCACCTGTGTCTGTGCACAGTCGCTCCACACCGGATTCAGTGCTTCCTACTATCTGCTGACTCTCATTTCCCCACTGCAGCAAACATGTTGGTGTTTTGTTGTGGCTTTTACTTTGCAAAGGTCTAACTACTAATGAGATTAAACAAATTTCTTATATGCTATTGACCATTTGTGGTTTCTCTAATGTGAAGAATTGTTTAAGCCTTTTATCTGATGTTTTATTAAGGTTTCTTTTTCCTTTTTTGCTCATAGGAGTTTCTTATTCATTTTAGATACTGATATTTTATCAGTTCTGTGAATTACACATATATTTGCCTTCTTGTAACTTTTCTTTCACCAAACTCTGTATGAGGTCTTTTGATAAAAAGAATTTAAATATACTGAAGTTTGTTTTTAAAGATTTTATTTATTTATTTTAGGGAGGGAGAAAGAGAGAGAGAAACATCAATGTGTGGTTGCTGGGGGCTGTGGTCTGCAAACCAGGCATGTACCCTGACTGGGAATCAAACCTGCGATGCTCTGGTTTGCTGCCCATGCTCAATCCACTGAGCTACGCCAGCCAGGGCTGAACTTTTTTATTGTTGATTTTTTCTCACTTGGTTAAAAAAGGTCCTTCTTTGTACCTAATATATTTATAACCTGAAGGTTTATAAAAAATATCCCATAAACACTCATAAATCCTTAACTTAGATTCAACCCAAAGGTTAGGAACATACTGTTTTCTTAGAGTTTTATAATTTTGCATTATAGTGGGAAGCAGAATCCAATTTCATCTTTTCCCATTTATATGATCATTTATTTTCAGTCGTCATTTACTCAAAAGTCCATCCTTTACACCTAATCTGTAATGCCAGCTCATTTGGAACAAGTTTTAATATCTGGGTAAGTCTGTTTCTGAAGTGGACAAAGCATTTCACCAGTTAGGTCATTCCTTAGCAGGGCCCTAAGTTTATGGCTATAAGTATACATTAATTCTTGATATTTGGTAAGGCAATCCCTGTACTTTGTTCTTTTTTCAGAGTGGGGTTATACTTGGCCTTTTATTTTTCTATGTTTATTTGCAATTATGTTTTCAAGTCCTACATAAAAGCGTCCTGGAATTGCAGTGAATTGTGGGTGAATTTTGAGATCAACATTTTTGTAATATTAATAATCCAATCCAAAAATATTATATGTCTATATATTACATAAGGTTTCTTTAATGGCCTCCCATTAAGCTTTTCAACTTTCTCAAAAAATATCTTGCTCAGATTTTGGAATATTGATGCTATTGTAAATAGTAATTTCACTTAAAAATACATTATCTAGACTATTGTAGGAATTAAACTCATTTTTATACATTGATTTCATATCTAGCAGAGTTATTAAACTATTATTATGCATTATTTTTGAGTAATCTTTGTAGATAATCATATTGCCTAAATGATGAGGATTTAATTCCTTTTTTCTGGCCTATACCCTTTATTTCTCTTTTGTAACTTACTGCTGAGACCTCCATATAATTTTAAATAGAAGTGTTGACATTGGACACCAGTGCCTGAGGCAATGCTTTTAACATTTCACTGTTAAGTAACATATTTGCTATACATTTTTGTTTTTTTCATATATATTTCAAGGAAATTAACTTCTAGTCCCAGGCTTTTTGCCCTCTAACTTTTTATTTGAAAAATTTTGAACATCAGAAAGGCTGAAAGAAGAGTTCAATGACTGTCCATACATTCTCTCCTTGAAACATATTAAAATATTTATTTTATATGCTTTGCCTGATCATTTCAATATTTGATGTTTTTTCTGAGCTCAGGGGTGCTATTTCTCTTTGTGGATTCTGTGGGGATTCTCCTACCGGGTACTCACCTGGGCTGGCCCTGGGCTGTGTATCTGGCTTACCTTGTCCTGGGCAGGAGTGAAGCTCTCAGCTCATGGTGTCCTGGTCCATCGAATGCCCTTAAGACAAAAAGCCAACAGCAGTCCTCTGCTTTCCTTGGCACCTTCCCACTTTTACTCAGTTTATGGCCTCTGAATACCCCTTACTCACATGCCATCTCATTAATTCATATAAGACAATATTTTTTTTTTTTTGTATTTTCACGAAGGCATTTTTAGTTGCATCCAGTGGGAGGGCCAGCCAGGACACACGCTGTAAGAAATGGAATTTGGGATGTTCTTTCCATGACACTTGGAAGTACAGACCAAGGGTCCCTTGAAGCTAGTGTTTCCCTTTCCTTCATGAGGGCTGCTGGCCTGCCAGCCAAACTTTTCTTTGTCATCTTCCACCCACAATCTCTCGTAGCTTCACGACTGCCGCGAACATCTTCCAGGAGGGGCCTGACCTAAAGTGGCGGCACAAGCAAAAGCTACATTCTGGTTTCCAAAGCTGCACGCTGACTCCCTGGGGTGAAACGAGAAAAACTGAACTGTGTGAATACAAAGATTTCCTAATATCTCCACTGTATGTCTATGGGGATTTGCCACTACTGCGAGGCAAGATGTTTTGACAAAGGACAGCTTGCTCCTTTAGAGTGCCGGAAGCTTTGTTGTTCTTAACAGTTTCATTTCCTAATCCCTGCTGGCTGTTAAAAACATAATTATACTAGAAATGAAAATTAGATCTTTTTAAACAAGGACATCCTCCCTCACCCCCCAATAATGCACACTCACACACAAGTTTCTTGCACAGGTGGTATGGCTCAATGGTGCTGATCTGGGCAAAACTGGGAACAGGCTACATTAGACTCACCCTGTCCATAGAGGCCTCAAACGTGGCCTTTCCTAGACATGCATATACTCTCTGAATCAGGAAGAGTGTGAAAGCCCTGGCTGGTGTGGCTCAGTGGATTGAGTACTGACCTCTGACCCAAAGGGTCGCTGGTTCAATTCCCAGTGTGGGTACATGCCTGGGTTGTGGGCCAGGTTTGCCAGTGGGGATGTGTGAGAGGCAACCACACACTGATGTTTCTCTCCCTCTTTCTCCCTCCTTTCCTCTCTGTCTGTAGAGAAAAATCATGGTGGGAAAATGGAGACAAATGTATTTGAACCAAAATGATAAAAAAATGAATAAATACGAAAAGAGCATTATTGATGATCTATTGTGGTAAGTGCCTTTACATTTTCCTATGAACTTTGCCAATGTAATATTCACACTGTTACTAAAAGCCAACCGTTTAAAGCTTTACTGTGGTGTCAGAGTTCTTCCTCACAGCAGTCCCACGAGGTCAATATTATCAGTCTATTTTGTACAATTAGCAAGAGGCTAGAAGAGGTTCAACCCTCAATCCAGACGATGGGATGGAGAGAATGTGATAGTGGGATGGTTCAAGGGGAGAATAGTGTTAAATATGAGGCCCTTGCACACTGGTTTTGACCCTGTTCTCCTGGCATAAAGCTCAGGCCACAGCAGGCTGCACCTGTGCCTCTCACATGCGGGGCCTGGTGACTAATCCCCCCCAGCCTCTGACCTGAGCTCTGGGAGCGGTCATGTAGTCACTCTGGTGGAAAGGCTAGGGAAAGGGGTATAATAGGCATTTAGAAAATATTTCTCATCCTGACAGCTTCGGAAAGCCTGCCCTTCTAGACAGAAGACATGTTTTGACACCTGTAAATCCCTTCCCGCGCCACTTCTGAAGCGTTAGGTGCATCTGGGGGACTGAGACTGCCAGTTTCCACCTGGGAAATACGTCAATGAGTTAGTAGTTCATTCAGAAAGAGGCAAAACCTTTGTTTAACAAGGATTTCTGTAAATGTAGTTTAATCCATTGATTCTGACACCTGAGATTAAAAAAAATTGTGAGAAGCGATTCATTTTAACATACAATATCCATTAAAAACTGTGTCCAGGTAAGAAACTACAGATATCAACATTTTTTAAGCAAGAGAGTAAGACTAGAGAGATAGAGAGGAAAAGTGAGAATGGGTATAAAAAAAAGGAAGAAAGACAACAAGAATGGTGATAATGGCTTTATAATCCATATAAGAGGCTAGATCTATTTAGTCTATGACAAGTTAAAGACAATTAAAACAAGTCAGGTAGAGACTAGCCAGAAGTCATTGTTGTGTTTCCCTTGGCACCCGGAAGACTAAACTGCAGTTAGGATGGCAGCATACCGACCTTCTGGCCAAGGTAACCTACATGGTGACCGAGCCTGCCCCTACGATCAGCTGCGACACCCTCAGCTAACCCTAACCCTCCACTTACGCAGGGGCCCCAAAGGTACAGTTCTGGGAGGCAGCCTGACAAAGTGGAAAGCATCGAATCACTGAGACACCCCTTGAAGGGGAGCCACCAAGGAGATCCATCTGACCTATGTCTGACTTGCATACGACCAAGAACGACACCCTCATCCTTTTGAGCTTCTCAGATGCTGGTGGTGTTTGTTACAGTAACCAGCACTAATTACCCGGGCCAAAATAGTAGATGAGTAACACACTCAGATTTGTGTTTTATGTAAATTCCTCTGACATGTGTGAAGATGGATTTGAAAATAAAACAGCACTGAAGATAGAGAGACCAACTGCACTACTGCTGAGGCGGTGCAGGCAAGGCAGGAGGGGCTGAGAGGTGCCGCTGCTGTCGAGGGAAGGCAGGTGACTGTCACAGGCGGGAAAGTGAGCAGGGCTTCAGGATGGGCAGGGGTCAGGATGGAGGGAGGGGTCAAGGTCAACACTCACACAACTGCGTGAAGAACTTGGAAGATCTGTGAAAGCACCAAATGAAAGATGACACTGAACAAGAAGCAACCTTGGGGGGTTGGAAGGCTCTGTTTGAGATGTGCTCTCTTCTCTGTCACCATGCTTGTCACATCTGGCATTTATTTCTGTGATCATTTCACTACAGGACTGTGAAAGTCTAAAGCTTCATGAGGGCAGGGACCTTATGTATTTTTATGTAATTTCAATCCCTATTATTAACCTATTCTTGGCACAAAGTAGATATGCAATAAATAAATACTCAATAAATTAATGGAAGGAAGGGAGAAAGAAAGAAAGAAAGAAAGAAAGAAAGAAAGAAAGAAAGAAAGAAAGAAAGAAAGAAAGAAAGAAAGAAAGAAAGAAAGAAAGAAAGAAAGAACTGGACTTGGAAACCTCAAGCGAACACTTTGACGTGGAAATTTATCATCAGAGATATTCAGTCTGAACAGGGAGATAAAATCCTGGTGTGGAAGAAGTGGTCCCTGGGAAAAGGGGGAATGAGAAACACAGGGAGGTGAAAAGAACACACACGAGGTAAAGACGTGGTTTAGTCTTTTGTCGGGGAGGGGGGCTTCTTCACAGGCTGAAGGGAAGGAAATGGTTGAGAAAAGGAACTGGAGATGTCTGAGTGTGAGGAAGAGTGGAGCCCAGCGTCAGAGAGAGAGTGGCATCTGTGCACGGGTTGGCCTGGACAGAGAGGGGACACCTGTCCTCTTTGAGTAGAGGAGAGAAATGAAAGGTGAGTTGGGGTAAATTTGGATGTGATGGGAATTAAATTTGAAAGAGTTTCTATAGATGAGAGGTATCTGGGCAGGGTGAGGTCTGGAGGGAATGGCAAACGTTTAGAAGAATCACTGAGAAACAAAACAGGCAGATGGAGAAAACTCAAATGGTGTTTAGAAAGCACGCAGGTTAAAGCTTAGGTTAGAGACTGTGAATTCATGTACCACAAAGATAGGAAGACAGCCTATCAAATTCTTCCCTGATTCAGCAAACATTTATTCAGCACTGTGCATCCTGAAGCACTGGGCTAGTTGCAGGGGCGAAAGTATGTTAATGACGTTAACACTGCATCTATTGTGGCTGAGGCACAATCAGCCATTTCGGTTAAAACAAAACTTAATAGCTGGCTGTGTGAAGCTTTCCCTTCTCAAGCTGATGTTTTATTATAGTGGAACGCACAGGTTCCTAGCTTTATTTCTCCAGCTAAAGCATTTAGTGTGTTCCCTCACTGACCTTCATTAAATCCATCACTGAGCCGGACAGAGTCTGGTAAGGGCGGAAAAAATCAGCGGTGAGGGAGTCTGCACACTTTATCCTTCTGGGGCTCCATTTTCCCTCCCGAGGCTGAATTTTCTCTTTACTCATTTCCTTTCCCTCAAGGCAAATATCCAGGTAAATAGTCTGATCAATGTGTTAATTTAACATCACTGTAAACCTGCGAGTTTCTCTTGAAGATGCTATAGGGTTGAGGTCCGTTTTCTGGAACCAACAAATTAGATCCCCAAAGCCCTGCTTGCTTAATATATATGTTAGGCCAGAGGGTGTTAACTGGTGATAATATTTAAGATAGTTTAATGTTTAATTCCCCCCCCGAAATTGAAATTGCAGCATGAAGATGTTAAAGAGTTGGCCAAACATACTGGCTAGCAAGGCAGACACTAAGACTCCATGCCTCATTCACAATTAAATGACTGTCTACTGAAGAGAATGGCCCAGACATCATGCATTTCCCATTGCATCCAAGAATATTGTTGACTTAATTTTATCGAAGTAGTTGGTTGGTCTCTAAAGGCATAGGGATGTTTTTTTTCCAGAATATCAATGCTGCACGCTAATATAAGCCAGAAAACGGCACCTGTGGATGCGAAGTTTCAGGAAAACGTCCTATGTAAACATTTCACTGATACCCTCGTTTTCACAGTATTGAGTGTCGCTTTGAGAATGTTAAGTAAAATCCCATGTTCGGATATGTGATTTGGCAGGAGGCTTTGGGAGGAATTATTGAACTCCATTGGTGTTTATTGCCCTGTCTGTCTCATCTAACTGCTCCATTAGTGAACCAGCTTGAATGACCGGTGAATGAATGCAGTGAAGCAGCAGAGTGGTAATAACAGCCAATTACACTAATTTCCAAATTCACCTACTTGCTTTTACCAAGGTCATCCAAGCAAACAAGAACTCAGAAAAATTAATATTATGTCTCCTCCTTTTTATTAAATTATCTCTGCAGGCTCAAAAAGAAGGAGTGTCGAACACCAGTCTGGTCTTATCTTTTAAATCCTCTTCCTCTATTTAACCGAATCCACTGTTAGGTTTATTTAAAAAGTGACAGCCTGGGTAATCCAAATAATCCAAGAAAAACTAGGATACCCCAACAGCTGGAACAACTGCGTTTGATAATGTGTTGATCTTTTCAGAACTGAGTGATTATCAACACCCTGGGTTTGAGCACTTGTTTGGCATTGGAAGCTACTTCTATTCACTCAGTGTCTGTCTCTTGATGTAGCTATGTCTATATTACTAGGCCTATTATGTAGGGGATAGAAAAAAACTTTGAAACCCATACTTTCCTGCATTTTCTCTTTATTAATATTACATTTCATTGTGAAAATTGTTGCCATTGTAAGTGTAATTTAATTTAAAAACATATTTGCCTTTTAAAATATTGATATGTAATTTCCATGCACATTATTTAGATTCTGTGTCGCCTCCTACATGGCAATTTCCCATGTATTTCACTGAATCTTCAAGAACTCGGAGAGTCCAGGTCCCCACTGTCATTTGATTTTTACCATAGCATCCTTCTACACAGATCTCTTCCTTCAATCCATTCATTAAAGTTTCCGTCATTCATATAATGTCATACACCTGAAACTTATATAATGCTTCCAAGCCAATGTTACTTCAATTAAAAATAATAAATGGAATACAATTAGATCAGAAAAATAGTCCCAACAGTTATTAAGCAAACTAGAATGCATGCCACGTACAATTGTGAGCACTGAGCAGAGATCAGTAAACAGCAGAAAACAATTGCCGTCTTCTGGGAGCTTGCGGGGTGATCGTTCTAAATTGCAAATCTGCTTATAGCACTCTCTTCCTTCATATCTTGCCACGACTTCTCACAACACTAATACTAAATTCAAAATACGTTAACATGGTTTAAGGAGTCCTTCAGGATCTGGATCCTTGTTAACTCTGTTCTAATCTCTCCTGATCAGTCACAATTCCTAGTTGCAAACAACAAAGGCTGACTGGAGCTGAAGTCACAGGAGAGGGATTTATGAAGAGGACACAAGGCATCTCCTCGCATTGTTGGTGAGTTGGAAGGCACGAAGCACAGCTGTGAGGACTCACGCCCACAGTCTCACAGCAGAACTGGCCTGTCACAGAAATCTCTGCCAGCATCAAGGAGCATGGGATTGTGAGTTGTTCTGACACCACTTAAGCCTCAGTATCTCAGCCCTGATGCCACTACTAAGACCAAGTTGTGCTGTATGCAAGTGAGAGAGAGAGAGAGAGAGACTGATTCCTCTTCCCCTCTTTCAGCACTGGCTTATGAGTTCAAGGCTGGCTTGGGTGTATCTGACTAAGGTTAGGCCACACTCCTGTGACTCAGCTGGAAGAATGACTGAGAATATAAATATCTACCACTTTTGGGGGTGGGAATTTTACTTCCTAGCAAGACTCACGGAATGTGGGGATTCCCTAAACATGAAAATAGGCTTTAGATGGTGGAGGAACCGAAGAATAAGAAGTGTCCTACATACCCCTAAATGCTAAGCTACATAGACATATATATTGATGAAACAGAACAGCCAGCCCAGAGATGAACCAATGTAAATACAGACAACGGATCTTTGACAAAGGAGCAAAGGCAGCACAATGGAGCAAAGATAGTCAGTCAGTCCTCAACACTCGGTACTAGAACAGCTGGTCATCCACATGCCAAAACAAACAAACAAACAAACAAATCTAGACACAAAAATTACCTCAAAATGGGTCATAGACCCAAATGTAAGGCACAAAATTCTAAAAGCCATAGAAGATAATATAAAAGAAAATATAAATGACTTTGGGTATGGTGGTGATTTTTTTTTAGATATGATACTAAAGGCACAATTTATGAGGAAAAACATTGACAAGGTGGACTTCTATAAATTAAAAACTCCTGTGAAAAACAGTGTCAAGAGAATGAGCAGAGTAAGCCATAGACTGGGGAAAATATTTGCAAAAGACATATCTGATAAAGGACTACTACCCCAAATTAACAAAGAACTGTCAAAATGCAACAGTAAGAAAACAAATAAACCAACTCAAAAAATAAGCCAAAGATCTTAACAGATGCCTCTGCTGGTGTGAAGTGAGGGCCAGGAAAGATGAGAAATAAAAGCCACCGCCCACTCCTTTTAGGACCCAGCAGAGGTCCAGGGATGGGTATGCTTGGGGGCCAGCAGAACCAGTGTTGCCAGCGGTGGGCACAGACCTACGGGATGACAGGCCTCATTTTAATAAAACCCCGGATGATTCACTTGCACACTGAGAAGCACCGGGCAGTGGATGTGATTACCGCTCTGCCCACATCTCTCAGTGTCGTTGAATTTTTGTGTTTGATAGAAACCCAATATTCAGTGCCGTTCAACCTTCAGGCTGCTAGAACCACATGTGTCTGCAATCAAGGGGCATGAAGAATAAACCTCTCCCTGGGTAACCAGTAACCAGTCATAGACAGGTGAGGGGAATAAATACTCCATCACCCCATCCCTCAGTTCTGTAGTCTGACGTGTTCTCTGAGGTTCTCTGGTGACATTGAGCCAAAGTTAATTTTTGAGGACTTGGCTTGATGTCACATACTTGACTGCCCTCCTTCCCTTTACTTCTGCAAGGTTCCTCTCTGGCTTTCCTGGGGACTTATTCTAATGAATCACTTTCACTTTATCACAATGTCTGCTACTGAGGAACCCAAGTAAGATTCAAGGCAAGGTGGAGTTCAAAGATCATAAGCTAGTAAATAATTTTCCCATATTTTTCCTCTATCCTGGTATTTCCCAAGTGGTATGATATGTGAAATGTATTAGACTCGGAAGCAGTGAAAGTTTTTTTAAGGTACCAACAGGATTTCTATCTCTGAGGAAGAGATAGAGTAACAAGGACCCTCCAACTTGAAACAACTGTTTAAAAAAAGAGAGAACAATATAGGGAATGATGATTTTCTAGACATTTTACATCATGTAACAAAGGAGAGTGATTTCTGAGAGACCACAAAAAAAAAAAAAAAGAAAAGAGGTAAATTCCGTAACTGCCCCACGTCTCTGCTGTGGCGCCCTTCCAGGCGGCGGTGCGAGGAGGGGCAAGCTCAGCAGGGCGCCGCGAGTGGAGGACAGACCCTGCAGACGCCCACGCAACTGGTGTTTGCGGGGACGACGCCAGAGCGGAGGGAGCTGTGCAGAGAGGGTGGTGATGACACTGCGTGAAACTGCAGATCCACCCGAGGAAGAGGAGGCACTGGGGCCGGTCACTGCGTTGGTAAATGTTTATAATATTTCATTATGTGAAAAATGATGACAAAAATATAATGAGTTCCACTGAGCGTGGAGCTGTAAGTCCGTGTAGCATTTTATCATTTCATTTAAATATTAAATTTCATTCATTTTTGTGTCTATTTTATTTTTTCAGAAATTGGCATCTACTGGAAATGAGATTCTGCAATAACGTGATTTTTGTAATTCTGATCATTTTGCATATTCCTACAAAAGGAGTGCACCTTATTTTCTCTCTGTTTCATAGAGGTTTTGACAAATTACCATTGTATTTGAAAATTAATATTATGTCTAATAAGAAAAATTTACCAAGAAGAACCCCCAATAGTTAATTTTTAAATCTTTGACTCAGTGAATCACTTGCTTTATTTTCCTTTATACTTTTAATATATGTGAACTTTTTCCCTCAAGAAATTTGCAACTGGAATGGTTTTCTTCTTAGTATCTATAAATATTTTAAAAGTTCAATTATCATGCTTAAAACTGCCAGAGCAGGATTATGCTTAGCCATTTAAATATTGATTTGCTTAGATGTTCTTAGATAAAATTTTATCATTAGGAGTTGAATTCAATGTTATTTTATAATGGAATTTTAACACCAAGTAATAAATGAACCTTTATGTAGATGAGCACCCTTCTTATTCTTCTTTATCTTATTAACTGAAAGAATTTGTTGCAGTTTTTGTCCCAAATTTTCTCCAAATTCATAGAAAACAACCTTCCCAAGATTTCTTCTAAATAAAAATGACAACGTTCAAAAAGTTTTTTAAAAGGTTAAGTACCTTAACATGTATTGAATTTATAGGCAATTATTCATTTATTGTGTGAGTGAGATATATCATAGCAGAGCATTGTTGCATCGTACATGTGATGTTTTTGTAGCTTTGTGCATATTTTCTATAATTTTGGAAGGTTTTTTAATAGAGAAAAACGTTTTTAAAATTAGTTTACTTACCTTTCAGAAAGCATCTTATTTCTAAATTCTAAACAATGTTTTATTTATATTTAATTAAATGTATTGGGGTAGCATTGGTTAATAGTATTGTATAAGTTTCAGTTGTATGTATAATTCTAGAATACATCACCTGTGTATTGTATTGTGTGCTCAGCACACAGAGTCCAGTCCTTTCCATCACCATGTATTTGGTATCCTTTACCCTCTTTATCCTCTACCCACCCCCCTATTCTGCTCCCTTTCATAACCCCCATACTGTTGTCTCTGTCTACAAGTGTGTCCATTGTGTTTCTTTGTTTCTTGTTTTTTGTTTTATACCTTGCATATGAGTGAATTCATATGGTTCTTGTCATTTTCCGTCTTATTTCACTCAGCATGATACTCTCAAGACCCACCCACATTGTTGCAAATGGTAACATTCACCTTTTTCATGACTGGGTAGTATTCCATGGTATTTATGTACCACCTCTTTATCCAACCATCGGTTAAAGATCACATAAGTTCTTTTCTTGTCTCAGCTATTGTGAACAATGCTTCAGTGAACATAGAAGTGCTTCTATTTTATGAGTAAATGTTTTAAAATTTATCAAAATCCATACTCAGAAGAGGGGTGGCTGGGTCATACAGTAGCTATATTTTTAAGTTTTTGAGAAACCTCCATACTGTTTCCCATAGAGACTGCAACAATTTACAGTCCCACCAGCAGTAGATGAGGGTTCCCTCTATTCTGCATCTTTTTCAACACTTGTTATTTCTTGTTTTATTTATAATAACCATTCTAACAGATGGGAGGTGATAACTCGTTGAGGTTTTGATTTGTATTTCCCTTATAGCTAGTGAAACTGAACACCTTTTCATCTATGTGTTGGTCATGTGTATGTCTTCTTGGGAAAAGTGTCTTTTGAGTCATCTGCCTATTTATTTACTTACTTATTTAATCCTTACCTGAGGCCACTTTTTCATTGCTTTTAGAGAGAGAGGAAGGGTGAAAAACAGAGAGAGACATCAATGAGAGAGAGAAACATCAATTGGTTGCCTTCCGTGTATGTCCTGACAGAGTATCGAACCTGTAGCCTTGGTACATGCCCTGACTGAGAATCAAATCTGCAGACTGCAGACTTTCAGTGCACGGGAAAATGCTTCGATCAACTGAGCCACACTGGCCAGGGCCATCTGCCCACTTTTTAATTGACTTGTTGGTTTAGTTGTTTTTGAGTTATATGAGTTCTTTATATATTTTGGATATATAAAGCCCTTGTCAGAGCTTTTGTTTGCAAATATCTTTTCCTGTTAGTTGACTGTCTTTTTGTTTATTGATGGTTTCTTTTGCAGTGTAGAGCACATTTTATGAATTGGACCCTAAAGGCAAGGGAAGTAAAGACAAAAATAAATAAAATGTACTATTTGAAACTAAAAAGTTTTGCACAGCAAAAGAAACCGGCAATAAAACAAAAAGGCAACCAGCCAAATGGGAAATAATATTTGCAAATGACAGCTCTGACAAGGGGCTAATAGCCAAAATATAAATAACTCATATATATCAACACCAAACAATCCACTTAAAAAATGGGCAGAGGACATGAACAGGCACCTCTCCCAAGAAGACATATAAATAGCCAACAGATATGACAAGATTTTCAACCTCACTAGCTATTAGGGAAAAGTAATCAAAACTACCATGAGATACCACCTCACACCTGTCAGAATGGCTGTTATCAACAAGACAAGTAATAATGAGAACTGAAGAGGCTGTGGAGAAAAGGAGCCCTCATTCACTGCTGGTGGGAATGCAGACTGGTACAGCCACCATGGAAAACAGCACTGCAGGTCCTCGAAAAATTAAGAAGAGAGTTACCATATGACCCAGCAATCCTTCTTTGGGATGTCTACATGGAAAACTCAAAAACATTTATTTGCAAAGATAGGTGCACCCCTATGTTCATTGCAGCACTATTCATGGCGGCCAACACGTGGAAACAACCAAAGTGGTCTTTGATAGAGGGTGGGATAAAGACATGGTACTTGTACACAATGGAATATTACTCAGCCATAAGAAAAGTTGAAATGGTGCCATTTGCCATAATATGGATGGACCTTGAGAATATCATGCTAAGTGAAATAACTCAGAAAAATCTAGGAATGATATGATTTCACTCATATAAGGGAGGACCCTCCCCAAAAATGGAATTATTTTCAGGAGGGCAGGTCGCTTGGAGTACAGGCTTCCCCCACTAAGTAAGTGTTGTAGGAATCCATCTGGATCAGTGTACCAACGGGTGTTGTTGTGAGAGGCGGTGTTCCACTTCAGTGAATTTTTTTTGAAGACTCTTTCAGTGCGTTTGCCCATTTCATGATGGGTGATTTATGAGCGCACCCGCCCACACCCCGCTGAGTGTTCAGCAGTTTCCGACCAAAACCAGCATGACCCCTGTGCCTCACTCTCCCTGTTCATCGGATCTAACCCCAAGAGACTTTTTTGTTGTTTCCCTGGATGAAAACGTCCTCAAAGGGAAAGATTTCGCTGATGTGGAAGAAGTGAAACAAAAAGTGGCAGAAGCACTGAAAGGCATCGAAATCAACAAGTTCAAAAACTAGAACAGCAGAAAAAACATCTTGATAGATATATTGCATCCAAATGGAGAGTACTTTGAAGGTGACTGAAGTTTACACATGCAAGAATGAATACACGATTTTTATAAGTAAGTTCTGTTTTTCTGTGGGCCCCCCTCATATGTGGGATAGAAAACTGAAACATACAGACACAGACACAGGCCACAGTACGGTGGTTCCCAGAGGGAAGGAAACGGGCTGAATATGTGGTGGCAGAAGATGGCCTGACTGTGGGTGGTGGGCACACAAGGTAACACACAAGTCACGTATCATAGAAAAGTACACTTGAAATGTACGCAGTCCTATGAATGAATGTCACCCCCATACATTTAATTTAAAAAGCATATTATGGAAAAGCAGCTTCGTGTGGCAGTTGCGTATTCATAGCTAACATGGCCTTATTCTTGGTGTTTATTAAGTAGCCTCTTTGCACTGATTTTAATGTAGAAGATTGAACACAAAAAGTAAAGAATTAGAAAATAACTCAAATAAACTATAATTTATTAAAAGCTGACAGAAATAGGGGAACATTACATCTTAACATACTGGCAGATCAAGGCCTTTCTCAGTTATAGGCACAGAGATACATAGGGACATTGACACAGAGAAAGCGTATAGCTTTGGTTATACAACCTTAGGCAAAGGTCAAAGGTAAACACAGAAATGCAAAACCTCACTGACTTACTGATTCAGACAGGAAGGAGTTGTTTTCATTATCATTAGGCAGAAAAATCTTAATTGATGTGAGCACACAAACCGAAGAAAAACAAACAGAAAAGACTAACACGCCGGAGTCCCTGCCATCTCTCATCCATCGGATAATATATTCCCATCATCTGTCTGACAGAGATTATCAGAAAATCACACCGTAACATCCATTTTCTAATCATCGTTGTCACAAATGTGTAATAAATGACCACGCTGTGCAAACCACACGTGCAGACACACAATTAGTACAGAGGTGAAACAGTGAAACAGAGTCGGCAATAATTAAATGTTACCGCTACTTGGGGTTTACTCTGGGAGCCAAGAAAATACACACCTGGACTCAAAGGTCCATGAGGTTCACCTCCCAGCACCTTCTTCTTTCAGGAGGATCCACTGCATATGTCTGTGCATCCTCCAACATTGTGCAAATCCAGGTTTTCAATGTAAATCACTGACTCTCATAAAGAGATAACATGCCTTATTTAGCTTATTTATTAACGAGGGACCTAGTAATAATTCAAATTATATATTAAATGTAGTTTAACATATATTATATTTTGTATATGATATGAATAATCAGCAGTTAAAATATATGATATATAGTATCATCAACAATGCTGAAATGAATTTCCTAATAGACACATAAATGTTTCTTAAGCAAGTTTTAAAATTTTTTAAAGATTTTATTTATTTTTAGAGAGAAGGGAAGGGAGGGAGAAAGAGATATCAATGTGTGGTTGCCTCTCGCACGCCCCCTATGGGGGACCTGGGCTGCAACCCAGGCATGTGCTGGGAATCGAATCAGCAGCCCTTTGGTTCTCAGGCCAGCAGTCAGTCTACTGGGCCACACCAGCCAGGGCACAGAAATGGTTTAATGCTATGTAAAACAATAAAATATAATATTTGAAATCATCTTTTCTACAAGGCATAAATCAATTGTATCTCTTCTGAAAAAAGTTTCTTTGTATTTCTCTAGACAGTAATCATTTGCATCACTATAAGCTTTCTACAATTTGCAGAGTTATAAAATAATCTAGAAAAAGACACTCAAGGTCACCATAGAATATCTCCAAAGGGCCAGCTAGAAAATGCCAATGATTTATTGAAAGGTAACCCAGAAATCTCTTGCTGCCCATCATAAAGTCTTCCAGTTTTTCTTAACTGAGCCCAGAAGAAGAGGCAAAATCCTGACTGACACCGGGAAACAAGGTAACAAAGACAAGTGATGAGAATACATAAAAACATCAAGAAGGAAAAGATGGCAGAAGGACACACAGTGTCGCAGAAGAGCTCAAGGTATTCCGGAAGTATTGAAAGTTCGTTTCAGTCCAGGAGAATAACACTGGAGCGAAGCTCTGAAGCCAGATTCTGACGCAGCATTGGGACCACCATTCTAAGGCAGTGAAGTATGTTGTAGTTGTTGGAGTTTTTCTCCCCCTCAAAGATGCTGTGTTGGTACCCCTCGCGAGGGCAGTAGAGATCAGATCTATTGGAATCAAGGGTGTATTACATATGGGCAGGGACGTGGCAAAGTCCTGAAATGAGGCAGTGCTGGTGCGGATGGAGAAGTCAACGTGAGAGTCCCTTCAGAAATGGGATCCGAGAGCCTTTACGATGACAGGAGCAAGTCATGTTTGCCCTTGGTGACTTGCCTGCTCATGTCCAAATGGGAGCATGCATGTTCATCTTTGGATTACTGCCTTAGTCCATAGCAAAGACACAGGTAAGTTTGAACTTAGTGGGTCGAATCTGGGTATCAATAGATGGACCTGGTCCCTTATGTCTGAGTGAAATACATGTATGAGAAACTGCCGTTAGATTACTTCCAAAGATGCCTCATTACAGCCCAGAGTAGTTTAGACTCAGTGGTCACATTCACAAAGAAAAAATTTTCTAAAACTCAGCATGCATTGATCTCAACCAAATTTAAGCTGTGCCACAGTACAAATTAATAGATTCTAGAGTTGAGTTGATGCATTTTATTTCAAAATAAAAAAACTATGATTATTTTTCATAAATAGATACCAAGGGTATGAATCAGTATCATTATTTTTTATCTCATCTTCTTTATTTTAGGGATTTGGATGGGTTTTTTCCCTTAGAGAAGATCAGGATGGATATTAGACAGTTCACAATTTATGGTGGTCACTTCTATAATAATAACTTGATGGTAAAATGTACTCCCATCTATTTTTTATTTACTGTAAATATCTAAGCTTATATGTCAATCTTTAAAAAAATAATAGGCAACTCTCACAAACTGTATGCCTTTTTTTTTTTACTGCAGATGGAGAATTATGTCCTCTAACAAATGACATTTTTCT
This sequence comes from Tonatia bakeri, assembly GCA_004024845.1. NCBI lineage: Eukaryota > Metazoa > Chordata > Mammalia > Chiroptera > Phyllostomidae > Tonatia > Tonatia bakeri. The sequence goes on along the minus strand of PVIA01003179.1, from coordinate 56,111 downwards.
GCCTCCCCCAGAATATTTTTAACTGAGAATTCATGGGGGAGATTGTAGTAATAAAAACACAACAGAGCAATGAATTTATTATACTAGATTTTTTATTATCAAGATGTTAGGTCAGGAGAAATGGTTTACGATATTGCTGATTCTTAAAATATGAACAGCTTTCCCCTCCCTGATTTTAGCCATCTGATAAAAAAAAAAAAAAGGACAACAGGAACATGCTGAAAATGTGGAGTTATAGCTGTTCTTTTATTTCTTATATCTTCAACCATGAACTTAGGATATGACTTTGAAATGTAGAACACGTTTCATTAAAATAATTTTTAGCATTGAAATCTCCCATACCCAGAGTTCTCCCTCCTGTTCTTTGAGATAAGAAAATGAATTTCCATTTTGGCTATTAGTAGAGAGAAGTGTTCATCAGTTTGCTCAGTCTTCATGGACAAACTAATGTTATATTAGAAAAAATTATGGGATTATTTAACACCAATCTAGATCAGAGAGGGCGCACATGTAGCGTGAATTCCACCACTCACCTAACCCTTTCTCATGACCGACCTTACTAATCTAGCAAGGCACCTTCTTTTCTCTAAGGCTGGGAGTGACCTCAGAGTGGGTCTCAAATCACTGGGAGTCCGCACATAATAGAAAAGCTATTTGCCAACCCTAATTTGATGGTCTAGCAAGAATCAAATAATTTAACCACAAACATTTTATTTCAAATACTATTAATTGTCACTATAATATAGTTCACTATTTCACTGATGTTCCTACACCACTGGGAAAAATATATGGTAGCCAAAATAACTATGATAAGAAATAAAAATATATAAATATTATAATAGGATTCAATCACACATGTTCATTGCTATTGAGACTAATTTACTAAAGATGTGGGTAATTGCCTTTTCAGATTTTTTTAATGGAGATTAGTAGATTGATACATTTGCACATTTTATAGTTGTGTGTGTGTGTGTGTGTGTGTGTGTGTAATTAGTTCAAAATGCAGAATCCCCCAGCCTACAGGATGTATTTGCCATGAAAACTAAGTAAGAGCAAGAAATCCAAACACTTAATATGTTATATATAAATATATGTGTGTTAGTTATTTATGTTCACGAATATATAAATTTAGTACGGCAGAAACCAACCTTCTGGATCCTTACACTTCCACACTGATTCTGAATATGGAATTAAGCAAAATAGTCAAAAAGTAAAATAGATAAAAGAGAAAAGCTTTCCTAGAGCCAACGTGCTATTCTTGGTATTGAAAATATAAACCGCGTTCTGTAACATGGTGTAGTGGTAAGGGCAATTTCAACTGTGATTTATGTTTACTTAATAGGTCTTTTATTTTGATAAAAGAATATATACAATGGCAGGAAAATTCGAGGTACTTAATAAATGTTTCAATCCTCACACTTAGAACATTGCTGGCTTTGAAACAGGTCCTTTGGAAGGAATGAACCATTGATTAGCGTACCTAGCAGAAGGATGCAATCTCCTTGATTGGCTTCAATGCCTTTGTGTTTGCCTGATGCTAATGGCAGAGTAGGGACGAAAGTTTAAACTGGTTTGAACGGAGAATCACCACCTCCTTTTCTATGCAATGCACCCAACAGTCTGCGGGTACGTGCATGTCCTTACCATTTCCCAACAAGCTGATTCAATTCCTTGAAAATGAATTCCTGACCTATAACATTCTTCTGAAAAACTGATATGTTTTCTTATTCTAATTTAAATTTTATTTGTTGAAAGTTTATGATTATGCCATTGTTTTTGAACCAGAATTAATACCATACTTTAAAGTGTAAGAAACTGATGATTTTAGATCCTTTTGTAAGGTAATAGTCAAGAGATGAATGTTTATTCTGCTATTTGTGGCCAGTTAAAACACTAAACTCCATTATGGAGAAAGTGAAAATTTTTCCAAAATATATTGAAAAACATTCAATAGGTTCAAAATTACCTTAATCTTGGTAGGGCTTAGGGTACCTGAAGCAGATGGTGAGCATTACAAAGGCCAAGCTAAACCTATTAAATCGATTGTTTTATGTATTCTCAGATTTATTAGTTTCTTAAGTCCTAATTAAGTGCCAGTTATAGGTAAGACCTTTTTCTGGGGACTTGATTGATCAAATTTAACAAACAAAATTAAACCTACGAGGTTTTCTGAGCCACTAATCCTTTAATTAAAGTGCACCAAAGTCACCTTTGTATGTGTACCCAGACCCCTGCTTTGGTAGCTTTTAGAAAAGTTATATGAAGAAGCCAATTGTCAATCCATAAAACATAAATTATAATGTGATCCATATTTACATCACATATATATTTTACAAATTAATTGGATCAAAGTGGTATTCCTCAAAGAAATAATAGTAAAACCTAGATTTTTTAAGTATGCCCGAGATTAAAAATATTAAAGCCATGGTTGCTCTATATACCAGTCTGTTCTTCTTGAGGCCTTTGACCATTCTTACTTTTTAACCATTTTTAAAAAATGCAAACTCTAAAGGACCTTGACTCAATAGGGCACCACACTGTAGGCTCATGAGGTTGGGGACACAGCCCCTCTTCCCACAATTGTATAACATGTTTCTAGCATAGTGTGGTGATAGATGTCCTATGTGAGTGAACGGCGGAATAAATACCCTATTTTGAGAAGTCAAAATAGTAAAATAAATTGAGGAGTTGAAGTGGTAAGGTGAGGAAAGGTGCTGTAACATCCCCAGGGCCTGCAGCAAATGCACACATGGAAGGCTATAGGCATCATTGCCTAAGAACTTGGACAAGCGGAGCCCCTCCCTGCTACACTGTTCTGCACTGCAGGGTGTCTGGACTTTGAAGCATCTTTTGCAAACCTTCCTCAGTCTCTCTCCTGGGCTGACCGGGGCTGGGCCATCTCTCTGGGCGGGGTGCTCCAACTCAAAGGTAGTCAGACATGGGCCCTGACCTGGTTCCTTCTATTTGAGGTGCTCTCTAAGCTCATACACACCATCCTTGCTTGTTCACTCACACTCACACACATATGCATGTACACACACACACACACACACACACACAAGGGTAGGGTTGACCAGATGATTGGGTTAACTATGGTTTATTGGCTTCTTTTTTTTCCTGTCTGGGAGAAGCAAGGGCCTCAGCCTCTGCCTACAGTTAGTGATTCACATCTAACTCAAAAGTCTGAGAACAGCTGTCATGGCAGAGACCATGTTGGGGCATGCTGGCACAACCTGACACTGAGATTCACGAGCAGAAAAAATCACCTGCAACTCATGCAAAGACCAAGAGATCAGGGTACCCCTTGCTCTGGCCTGAAGGGACAAGATGAAGACAGAGGTGGCAGGTAGCGTGTATCCTCTGTGATACTTGGTCTCAGTCTGCTATACGCCTCACAGTATTCTAACCACTGCCTTTGCCTCAGCTTTCTGAGTTGCCTCTCTGAAACCATCAGGTTTCACACATTCAGAAGATGAAGGTGTAGGCAGGAAAACTGAATGTATGACATGGACGGACAGAGGCAGGAAGGGGAGAGGGCTGGGTGCCGGACTTGAGTGCAAAGCCTCAGAGAGGCTGGCTGACTTGCCTTAGCTCCAGCCAAACGTGGGCTTCGTTCTGCCAGATCTTTGAAGGCTTCAAGAAAAGACAAAATTGTGATTTCTTTTGTGATACCTTCCAATTTTAAGTGGTGGTGTTATTTCAAATTAAAGGCCAACAAAACACATGTGTGTGCCAAGGCATTCCCCAGGACTGCCATTTCATATCTTAGAACCTCAAATAGCAAAAGGACTGATTCAATTCCCTTGTATCTTCTTAAGACAGTGTGATATTGTTGGTTATAATACAAAATACACTTTGGTTTTCATCCACTTTCTGGTACCTAGCTCCGAAAATCCTTGGAACTTCCTAAGTGATAAGAGCAACAAAGGTATCTCTTGTTATGCTAATGAGGTGATTCTGGACCCCACCCTAGAAAGGGACTGGTTTTGGGGACAACTAAGTGATTAGAGAGTCAACACTTTCCCTTTGACCTCCCAGACCTCCAGAGAGGAGAAGGGGCTGGCAATTAAATTCAATAGCTAATGGCCAAAAATTTAACTAGTCATGCATATGTAATGAAGCCTCCATAAAAGACCCAAAAGTATGGGGTTCGGAGAGTTTCCAGTTTAGTGAACATGTGGAGGTGGTGGTGAGCAGGACCCTCAGAGAAAGTGCAGGAGCTCCATGCCTTACCCTACATGTCTTTTCATCTGGCTATTGATTCATATCTTTCAATATCTTTTGTAAAAAAAGCTGGTAATCTAGTGAGTGAAAGGGTTTGTTGAGTTCTATGAGCAAGGAGGGCACCGTGGGGACCTCCAGTCTGTAACCAGTCATTCAGAATCACAGGCGACAACCTGGGTTTGAGATGGACATTTGAAGGGGAGGAGCCGTCTTGTGGGACCTGGCTCTTAACACTGTGGGACTTGGCTTTGAACTGAGGGATCTGACACTATCTTTCTGTAGACAGTGTTAGAATTGAGGTGAATTGTAAGCTTCCCAGTGATGTCCAGAGCATCGGTGTACAGGAAAACAGTGCCTTCCCCTCCAACCCCCAGCCCCCAACCTAGACGGAATTGGATAATCTGAATCCTTTAGTGGGTTCCTTAAATGCTATCTTAGGGCTCTGGGGCTTTTACTCCCCCAGAAGCTGGAGGTGGGGATGAGCAGAAAGCTACCTTTAGTGAGTGACTCAGAGTGATTTGTATTTAGTGGGAATCAGAGTAACTACTGCACAAGATAAACTCAACATTTAATTTCTAGTATGAAAATATGACCTCTGTTTTTCCTACCTTGGTCTATGTAACTCACCAGAGTGACTCGAGGTTCCCTGGCAGACTTGACTTTGAGCTGCTCACAGCCTGAGTCCAGGCTTTGCTAATCACTTTGATACTCTCAATCATTGCTTATAGGGCTTGTGTTTCTGTAGACAGGCAGAGGAAACATTTATAGGAAAATACTTTCAAGTTGTTTAAAATTTTATAAATATGAGCTATCATTTTCTTCAAAACTTTGGTCCATGTTACTTTGTGGCATATGTACCACCATTTAGAAATATAAGAAATCAACTGTTTTTGTCCCTAAGTATATCTTGTCCTGACAACTTCTACCCATTTGGTCACTGTATACGGTAGTCCCCCCTTTTACAGGGGAATATGTTTCCAGACCCTCAGTGGATGCCTGAGCTGCAGATAATCCAGAATCCCCTATACTTTGTCTTTTCCTATACATACATACATACATACATACATACATACATACATACCTTTTCACTTAAAGGAAGCACTTTATGGTCTCTCTTCGGCATATCCGAATAGCCAGTATCATTACTCTTGTGCTTTGGAGGCATTAAGTAAAACAAGGTGAACGCAAGCACCGGGTGCAGTACAGTGACAGTCCATCTGATAACAGAGATAGCTACTAAGTGGCTTAGCCGCAGCCCAGTCCACACGGGTGCACTGAACAAAGGGATGATTCACATCCTGGGCAGGCGGGACAGAGCCAGGTGGTTCATTTCATCACACTATTCAGAGCAGCAGACCATTTAAACTTATGACTTGTTTATTTCTGGAAATTTCCACTTAGTATTTTGAGACCACAGTTGATGATGGAAAGCCAAACCGTGGATAAGGAGGAACTACTGTACATTGTCAGTTGAGATAACAAACAAGTCAATTCTCATTTTTTAAATTTCTAAGAAGACTCTTACACTTCATGCAGAGCCAGGAGTCTTGACAGGCAGAGCATTTGCTTTGTAAGAACTAAAATGTATTCTGAATGAGGAAGGAGTGCTTTTGAGCTCCAACGATCCTAATTCCAAAGGAAGCGAGCTCTGTCATTTAGGCTGTAAGCAAAAAATTAGAAAGAATATGAAACACATGAGGCAAGAGTCATTTTCTCATCCCATTCTACGTGAAAATGCTGAGGGAAGAGAGAAAGCTGAGGGAAGCTAATAGAGGTTGAAGTTTCCCTGTGTCCACTCTGTGGGCTGAGGCCTGTCTAAGAATAGGGTCACCAGGGGTTGAAGGTGGCATTGTGACCCTGTACCTGGAGATGCTGAAGTCTATCTCCGTTCTGCCTGTGATTCCTTGTACTGTAATGGAATGGGAGCCAGGAAGCCCATGCGAAAGGATGCAGAGGTGGAGTGAGTGAACTGCAGAAAAGTGCAGGTGGGTAGCCCACCCTTCCTTGTGCAAATGACAAAGGGCAGAGATAAGTCGAGAGAAAGAAAGTTCCTATTACGGTAGTCCACCCAGCCCACTGGTGAATGTGCAGGATTCTCGGGGACAAAAGAAGTTACACGGCCTAGGATGGACCACGCAGTCAGGAACTGGGAAGAGGTCTATTTATGTCTCAGAGAACAACAACCACATGATGGTTTCACCAATGCCTGACTGTCTCACCATCTCCATGCAGAGGAAAGGGAACTCTCTCTAGGAAAGGAGACAGGTCTGAGAAAATTCTTAAGTGACTCAGTTTACCTTGAATTGGCAAGATTATATTTTCTGCTGGTGAGTAGAAGAGAGACAAAATGGAAATTCAGTTCCACCATAGGAAAATAAGGGGAGTTCTATTTCTTACACCTGAGTTCATGGTCTGAAAATTCATAACCATTACACAAATATAAACATTTCCATTTGAGCTGCTACCAATTGCAATGAACAATAATTTCACACGATGGTTAACTAATTCTTCAAGTTAACTTGAACAGGAACATGCTTCCCCTGCTCTCCCACCAATAAAAAAAATAAAAACAATCTTTAGAAATCTTCTTGCCAAGGTCCAAAGACTTCTTATAATGAATGTTTCAATTCAATGCTAGGATGCTCCACGTTTCTGTTGAATGGTGAAGTATGTGTGATTCATTAAGCTCTCATTCATTATGAAAATAGACTAGCAAATTATATTCTTTGTAAGTGAAATCATTATGGAAGTAATTTACAAAATACATTAAGCTCTTTCATGATCTTTCTAAAGGAGAAGCCAAATAGGTTTAAACACATTGCAAGGTCATTATCATTTTAAAATCTTAGATCCTACTGGTCATTAGTTATTTTGTAAGATACCCTCTTGCACAAATATCTAAATTGGGCTATACTTTGCACAGCACACACTGTATTTTTTTATTTTTTTATGTGTGCCTAAGAGAATCCTGGTTGAACCATGTTTTCATGAAGTTTAACATAAAGATGAAATTCTCATTTCTTAAATGCTGTATTCAAATGCTCTTTTCTTTTCCTTTGAAACTTGTGAAAGCCAGCCCTGCCCCTCGGAGACTGGAACACGACTTCATCTTTTCAACTGTCACACCAAATCACCACTTTACATTTGTAAAAGCAACATGCAAGCCAGGCAGCACGCCACACGTTTAAAATAAAGTTGTTGGACCGTTCGTGGGGTTCTAAAACCGGTTATCTACCTCAGTCAAGGTGGAAGTCAGAGCAGATGCGGTGCCCTTCCAAGCTGTGCGCACTCATAATGCTGTGCGTTCCCACCAGCATGCCCGGGCGGGTTTGTTTCCCAGGAAAATAGAGCCCCATTCATTATTCATACAAGCCCTCCCTTACAGCACAGGCCTTCATTCTTTAATGGCTCCATGACTAGGGTGTTGTGAAGCCCGAAGATGTTATTTTTGGAAGATAGTTTACCAATTAAAAGCAAACAGCACAGGATTGCTTAGTAATGTTCTCGACATTGATTGGCTCGGATGGCGAACGAACCTGAGAAAACTGAAGGCGGGCTGTGCCTGCTCTCCGCTGGCTTTAGACACCTCCCTGGAAACAAATCGTTAGTGGATGGAACTTCCAGCTTCCAAGCTTAGACTTTTTTTTTCTTTCCTCCAGGTACCTTAAAAAATGCACTCGATTTACTTTAGCACAAACATTTAATTATTTCCCCCTGAAATGTAATAAAAGGTGCGAAGCTAATATAGAGGCAAGTGTAGAAATCACTGCTGGGAAGTGAATTCAGGCTATGAAGACAAATAAGACCCTATTGTTCAAGGGAAAAATAATGTTTTATATGAAATTAAATGTATTCTACTTGTTCGTGGCTGATAAAAACTGGAGGATGTTGGTCAAACATGTTTTATTTAAATTCAGTGGAACTAAGTTTGTTTTGGTTTTGACTTACCAATAAATGACTTAGGTCAAGATTTGTGCTAGTTTCTTAACCATAGATTTAAAAATTTGTGTGAGTTTGTATTCGCTATGGAGGCTGTAAGCCTAATGGTTTATTACCCTTCCCTTAGCTTTTGCTGATTGTTTAAAAATGCGACGCAGTTGGGTGGAGTGTGGCTAGAGACTGGTTAGGAAACTTTCTTCTGTGTGGGACATGAGAATACATTTGTGAGCACTCTGAGGTGTCAAAACTTATGCATAAAATCTTAACTGAAAATATTAGCATCGACAGAAAATACATTATAGGACTTATCTGGCCACACTGAGAAACTGTTTTCCTGACTTAGTAGGGGACTCATTTTATTACTAATTTCTTGTACTTATTATTCACAGTAATGACAAAGTCAAGGAAGCAGATTTTCTTTGTACTTCTGATATCCATGAAAGAGAACAGTAGAGTTTGAAAAACTATATAACATTATCCTTGTAACTTACCTAAGAGATGATATTCACCATAAAATAATCAATGATGTATTTTTAGGAATCATCCTGCCTTTCAAATAAAATTATTAAGTGATGTCATCATAACCTTCGTCAAAGGATACAGTAAAATTTATCAGTGAAGTTACTAGTATGTAACTGGGCTGACTCTCTTTATCTGATTCCTTAGGACTCTGAGTTGGAATTTGCACAGTTAATATTAGTACAACCTGGCTCTCTTCTCCTACCCTCTGTCTTACAACTAATTATCCTTGGATGTGTCTAGCTGGGATGCGTGTGACTGTATCCACTGAACAGAGAAAAGCTAACTCGTGCCCTTGGCCTCAAGAATGTTGCCTCTAACCTCCTTCATCAGCCTTCCATAGAAAAATTAATATTGCTTTAAGGTGTAATACTCAACAAAGTCAATTCATTGACTTTTGTGTACCTGTGGATGAAGCAGAATTAATTTAAAATATTCACTCCTTGTTTTCCTTGCTAGTATCTATGCTAACTTACAATAAAATTGCATGAATTTAATCATTATATTTTGAAGTTTTTAGAAAAGTATCAAAATTAAAAGTTTGGAATATGTGGATTATTGAATTTTAGAATATTCAGATTGCTTCCCATTAGCCAAAGTAATTTCATGTCAAAGTTCCATCTAGAAGGTTGGAATCACATTAATGTCCTCTGAATTTTCTTTGAGTTTCTTCTGATTCTAATCACTCAAACAATGTTTTTTTTTGGAATTTACCTAGGTAACTTCTTGTTTGTTTTGTCTGGTTTAAAGGTTTAAAAAAAAAAAACCTTAAAGTTATTTTACTGACCCTTCAGAGCAGGGTCCTTCTAAGCTGAAGTTAAAAGAGCACAGACCTATATGTAGTAAAATGGTTAATAACAGTAATATTTTATGGGTTTGTCATCACTTTTTCCCCAAAAACCAAGTCTATCGTACTATTTATGTAATGTTGAAATAAGTAATGCTACTTAATTAACCCAGGGCTCAGAAAATCTGAGAAATCATTTTAATGAAGAGAGTTAAGGAATTTCATTGATCAAAGTCAGCGACACATGAAGAGCTCCTTCCCTGCCAAGTGAGCCTGTGTTGTCCCCGACTTGCCTTAAGGAATGGCATTGTTCACGGTGCCAGATGATCTGAAAGCTGTGCGAGGCTCCATTCATTTCTCAGAGAAGCCAACGGGCCAGAGTAATGACTGCCAAGGCGTGTGGTTCCAATAATCTAGGTATTTCAAATTACTGCTTAGCTACAGAATCATCTCTCATAACACTAATATCTGTATTTATAACAGTAAGACAAGGTTAAATGATCTTTTATGAACTACGGAAATGTGGGTTTATTAATCTGTGATAGGATTTTCATTTGTGCCACTCTTTTTCATGTACGTATCTGATTTGGAAACACTTCCAAACATGTGAGCTTTAAATAATGACATTGTTGAAGGTAACTATTAATAATGTGAGCCATAAAGTCAAAATGGGCCTCTCTTCCTTAAGTATAATAAGCTTTTCTAATAATAGTATAAAACGATGCTTGGCATATGGTATTCCATTTGCCAAAATTGACCCCAGGTCTAGGAGTGTTCTTAACACCAATTTTGAAAGTATGTAAATATTTTGTCACTTGATATTTAAATGTTCTCAATAACCCAATGTGTACTTCTAGACATGAAACTCAGAATCAGTGGAGAGGAGATTACTGGCTCACTAATAAATATGAAAAAAATTAAAATGGCATTTTAAATCATTGTTAAATATCATAACATATATTTTACCTATGCTTTCTTAATAACCATTAGTGATAGTTCAAGTAAATATGAGTAGTGCTCAATAATACATGAAATGCTTTCATTGCCTAAGTTTGTGGCATATATGATAACTGAATGTAATTAAATAATTAAGAGTTCTTTTGATTCTCTTGGCTAAGCCCTGACATACCTATAAGGCTGAACTGATGAGGCCGATCCCATGATCCTCCTGGCTTCAGCGTCCTAGGAGAATATGACCAGACAAGAATATGTCTCTCGATGTTGGCTTCTCCCAGGAGACCTTAAGTAACTCAGCTGGTTCTCTGTTGGCCTAAAGATATCATTTTAATTGGCTCAGAGTAGCACTAAGTACACTCTTAAGGCTCCACAAATGTTAAATGGACTATTGTGTTAGGATTTGGTTGGATATAAACCTTCATAAGAAGAATAAAACATTATTTTCACCAATTCTGGCTATTATTCATTTAAGTTTACTTTTTCTTTTTCTGCAACCAAGCAACCTTCCCATTATCCAGGCACCTGGCAGAGCTACTGTTGTTAAATTTTTGACAGCTTTTTCATTACAGGGCCTGTGTTTTGAGAGGCAGGTTAACTAAGCGATTTTGATTTGTGCCAAGCTGAGATGTGGAAGAGACACTTGAAGTCCATTCTCTTGTTTTCATAAGATTTCATTTGAGCTTATTTGTCCTCCTTGAGCTAAACACAGGAAGGAAAAAGAAACCCTGAAATATATCCAGATTCTCATTCACGAACTGGTATAACTGAGCAAAAGAATAGTAAATTCTGTAGTTTTCTTTTGTTTAAAAATTCAAGGTCTGAAAAATTTGAAAAAATCCATACCACAAATTAATTTTCTTATTGATAAAAGTATTAGCATTCATTTGCTTTACATATATGAGGAAATGGTGAGGTCCTTTTACTTTATAAAACATGACAAAATTAACATTTGCATCCACTATAAGTGTGAGGTATGTACTCATGCAAAACAATGACTCTCCCACTCTAAAGAAGAACTCACATTTACTACAGAAAAATTACAAAATACAGATAAAAAAGAGAAATATTTAAAATCAACCTACCAGATAAGATTGTGTGGAATTTCCATCTTTTTCTGTATCTAGTCTCTCATTTTTCCCTGCAGTTTCGGAAGCTTCTGGAAAGCATTTCGTGATGACTCCTCCGCCCTCCATAGAGAGGTACCACATGGTAATCAGTTATCCCCGTTTCCATATTCTTCCCACCCTCTGCGCATACAATTCCATGTGGTCTGGCAGTCACTCCATGACTTCACTAAAATCTATCCCGTAAGTTTCCAACAGGCCTCTTCATCATCATGCACATACCACTTTGTCCCTCTTTCTCATTCTTGATGTCTGCTGGAATTTGTTTTGTGCTTGCAAATCTTCTCCTAACTTGGATTCTGTGATGCTCCCTCACTTTGTTCCCTTTTTTATACTTGCAGTGAGCCCCCGTCTCTTGCCTTCACTTGCACTGGTTCTTTCTTTGGCTTGCTATTTGTACTGCTTTCACTGGTAAGCAGAATGACCAACTGACAGTGCCATAAACGATATGACATTTTATGTAATATTTAACAAGAAGTCTAGAGGTTGGCGGTCCCAGGGCTGGCTTGATGACTCAAATAGGAAATCAAGAACCTATGTACTTATATTCCATCCTAATGTTCTGTCATTCTTTGTTACTGATCTCCCGTCTGCTAGCTAGTCATGAGATTCCCAGATATAGTAGCTGTAAGAAGGCAGAAGGCTGAGGCTCAAAGACCTTTCTGCTCCTGGAGTTGTTGCCTTCAGCAAAGAAAAGTATTTTTCTCAGAAATCTCCCTTTTACATCTTATTGGCTAGAAGGGCCTTATGCCCACCCGTACACTGTGTAAAGGACAAAGAAAGGGAAATGCCATAACTGTTCTAGACCAATGGTGTTTCATCCCCGGAGTTGGTAAAATGCTCCCCAAACACAATGAGTCTTAGGGTAACAAGGAAGAAGAGCTAGTGGCCGGGAAGTAGGCAATGGCTGCAGCAGCCCTGCTTCGCCCTCAAGGATGGCTGCTCCTGAAGACTCAGTCTTTTTCTACGACTCACAGTCTCTGAGGTTCCACTCATCTTCTGCCCAGAAGAGGTTGTTGTGAAAAACAGCTGGAATGTGAAAGTTCTACATAAACAAGAGTCTTTATTGCCCTAGTAAACATATTCTATTTTCCCAATGAGGCTCACCATTTAAAATGAGGTTTTTAATAATTTTTGGGTGGGGTGTGTGTATGTATTGAAGCAATGCCCAAATCATGCTGATCCTTTCTGTAAAATTGGTCTTCACCTTCTTTCCTTTCACTCTCCTCTTATTCTGGTCTCAACCCCCTAAAACCTCTCCCACTGAGGTCAAGTTCTGTTTCCTTCTCCTATTTACCTCTCCCTTGTATCTCTTTGCTTGTCTCCTCTGGTCTCAGAAATCTTCCTTTTACATCTTATTGGCTAGAAGGGTCTGATGTTCTTCCATGTTCTAACTTCTATCCAATCGCATACAATGTAAACATGAGTCCTGAGATCCAACTCCTTTAATAACCTTTCTTCCTATCCACACCAAATGCCAGCTTCCCCTTAATGCAAGCCCCCTTCTTTCTAGTCAGGCGTCTTCCATGAACTTCCATGACATCCAGTGCTCATCTCAATGCCTTATTTAGGGTCTGCACCTGCCCTTAGCTGGAATGTGTCTTTGTGCTTTCTCTAACAGTGCTGCATTGCCCAACAAGTGGACTAAGAAGGGGTTAAGAGCGCCAGTAATACAAGTTACTTAGAGCTGACAATCCTACCCTAACTTGTTTTTTCCCTTCCGATGGGAGTATACTAACCCATTTATGCTTCGTTATGAGTTTTCCATATACTAGTCTTGCCACAAATGCTAAGGTCATCTTATAAGTGTAGGAACTATGTGCAATAACCTCGTGCTGTTTATTTGCACTGAAAACTCATTAAATACTTAATGATTGATTGATTTTTAAAAAATTTACACCACATACACTATGGTTTTACCCGGTCTTCCTCCACCTCACATGTCCTTTTTATTGCATTATCTGCTACTTACTGCTAGGGGCAGGGTAAATTATGAGTCCCAGTGTGAAAGGATAGGATAAGTTATGTGTGTACTTAACCACTTCCTCTGGGTTGCATAATGCTGATCACCTGGCTGTGATAGAAACTGAAGATTGGCAGAAGTCAGGTCAAATATCATAGAAATGAGTGGCTACGGCAATCCTAAACCCCACCAATCTTATCCTTTGTCTATAGAGACACTGGAATAGATTTTGTTATCTTGATTTCAGGTGTCAAGGAAAATAAGTTTAGAATCTTAAGGTCTGCCGGTTAGCACAATTATAATGAAGGCAGAAGTTCCTCTAAAATTTTAAGAGAAGAAGATATGTAATATGACTGTTGTTTTCTGAAAGGCATATTTAGCTATGGACTTGAGAAAACGTTTAAGTTCCTCTGTAAATAAGGCAACATTTTTAAAGCATTTCCATAGCTTAAATGATGTTGGATCTTAAAACTGAGTCTTTCTGGAGGAGAACCTTATTAAAGAGATGAAGGGAGGAATCTAATATGTGATGATGATGATGATGACGACGACAGTGACTGTAATGGCGAAAAAAAGTGAGTGACTTAAATGTCATGAGTCATTCTGGCCACACTCAACAGCCATCATCAGAAACACATCATCATGTGTGGCTTTATAAACAAGCTCCGTACAGCTGGACATTACCCTATAGCAATTTCTGAATAATATGTGGTCTAATATCTATTATACATGTGATCACACAAGTTAGTAACCTTTTTTTAAATTTTTTGTCTTGAGTTTATCTGCCTTAGTGGTTGCAAGAACTTTGGGTTGTAACATGGAGAATTCAGTGTTCATTAACATAAGGAAGTCAATGGAAATTAGACAACTCTGAGTTTTCCCTTTTATCCCATTTCACAGAACTTGAATGCATGACAGGAAGAAGAAAGTGAACTGATTTTCCACTTGAGAATTCTGTTAACCTGGAAAACAGTGTTGAGTCTAGTAGGTGAAACCATTTGGGGGACGGAAGAGAGAACTCACTCCTTGCCCCAATATCTTCGTTCATGCAACCTGCGGGCCTCTGCTCTCTCAGTTTTCTGTTGCTTCTGTGCTCTGGTTGGTCTTCTGAACTTTCCAGTTCCTCTGCACACAAGAAACCCAATCGTGAGGATTTATGATCACGATTATGGAGTACGCAAAATTAAAATGGGTCCAGAAACAAAAATTAAACACAGGTCTCTAACGTGAGCACCAATGGTCTGTCCTTAGAAAATAAAAACGAACAAAGAAAAACAGAAATTAGACAGTTAAATAGAGTGGGGATCGTGCTTTGCCATTGTCTAGGCTCCCCTAGACATTTATTTCTACCCTGGCTTTGTGTTTCAGTAGGTCGTGCATGTATTAAGAGCAACAATTGAAATTGCAGTCCTTTACGCCCATAAAAATATAGTTTAATAACATGAGTTAGTGACTTAAAATACTGTGTTTCTAAGTTGATTACTTATGTCATTAAAGGTAGTGTTTTGGGACCAGTATGAAGGATGTGACAGGAATGAGAAAACAGGAATGTTTCCCCCCTTTTTTTCCTTCTACCAAGTAGAGCTAAATCCAGTCCAGGTTTTCCCTTCGACTCTGCCTCTGAATTTCGGCTGTGCACCAAGTAGCACGTTTCTCTCTCTCTCTCCCCTCCTTTCTCCTTCCCTCTTGCCTCCAGGATTTCTCTCTTCCTATTTCAGCGGGACTCTCACAGGCTCCCTCAGCCTGTGTGAAGCTGAGGTTTCCTCTGGAACCCGTATACCCCCAACACATACCTCCACGCAGACACATCCCCGAGAACCCCGCGCTCGCACCGACACACACGCGCGCACACACACTCGCGCTCGCCTGTCCACCTCCCTCCCGGGAGAGCCGGCGCGCGTTCCCACCTTCGCTGCACACTCCGGCGAGCCGAGCTCGCAGCGCTCCAGGATTCTGCGGCTCGGAACTCGATCGCAGCTCTGAACCCTCATGGTGGTTTTTGAAACATTGCCTTCTCTCTCTCGTTTTTATTGCACCGTTTTCGATCTGGGGGGCTAGAGGAGCAAAGCGACTGTTTTCCCAGCCAGCCCTGGTTGGCTTGCCATCCTCCATCTGGCTTATAAAAGTTTGCTGAGCGCAGTCCAGAGGGCTGCGCTGCTCGTCCCCTCGGCTGGCGGAAGGGGGTGACGCTGGGCAGCGGCGAGAAGCGCGCCGCTGGCTCTGGCGGGCTTTCGGCTTGAGGGGCAAGGTGAAGAGCGCACGGGCCGTGGGGTTTACCGAGCTGGATTTGCATGTTGCACCATGCCTTCTTGGATCGGGGCTGTGATTCTTCCCCTCTCCGGGCTGCTGCTGTCTCTCCCGGCCGGGGCGGATGTGAAGGCTCGGAGCTGCGGCGAGGTCCGCCAGGCTTATGGTGCCAAAGGATTCAGCCTGGCGGACATCCCCTACCAGGAGATCGCAGGTAAGCGCGGGTCCGCGGCCCCGGCAGGCTGCAGCCCTCGCCGGCCAGACATGCCACGGGCCGCCTGGTGCTCTCCTCCTTCCCTTCTTGCTGAGTTGTTGGTGTTCACTTTCTGTCGGGGCTCCCTGCACGCAGCACCACCGCGCGGGGCGGCGGATGCTCTTTCGGTTGCTCCCGCGGGGGGAAGGTGTGCGTCTCAGCAGCCTCATTGTGTGCACACGCGGGAGCGCCCTCCATCCCCTCCCTCCCTTCCTCCGCTCTCGCGCCCTTGCGCCCCCTTGCTTGTTGGCTCCCGCCGGGAGGGCTGGGGAGCCCGGGACACTCGGGGGTGGCCGCTGCGCGGGGGCAGATCGCCGAGCGGGGCGCCCACCCCACGCCTCTTGCTCGGGCAAACTTGGAAAAACTGCGGCCGCAGTTTGCCCAGCGCCACAGTCTGAGTGGCGCCTTCTCCACTCCCGCCCTCGCGCCGGCGGGGGCGGTGGAGAGACGCGGAGAGCTCCCTGGCCTCTCGCTCCACTCTCTCTGCGGTACCGAGAAGCAGAGGCGCGGTGCTCCGGCTAGGGGCGAGCGAGGCTGCTGGGGGGGCCCCACCGGAGGAGTCGGCCTCCAGACTTCTGCAGTTCCGGGCTAGTTTGGGGAGTTCAAGGGCTGCCTGTTTCTGATTTGGGGCGTGCTTCCCCAGTTGCTTTCCGTCTCTTGAGGTTGGGTGGGGGGAACCCCAGCTACCCCGCGCAGCGCCGGTTCCTGAGCGCGGCCTCGTACGCAGGCTCTTGGTAGCTGAGCCAACTTACACGGGTGGCTCAGAAGTGGATTGGTCTCAGTGTTCCCTGCGTGCCCGGCTGCTAGCATTGCTCCATGGAGAGCCTGAGAGCCCCCACCCGCTTTCTGGGTGCCAGTGCTGGGGTAGCACTTGGTCTCCAAGAACTTGCGCAGCAGCCTGGTGCGTGTTTTCCGGTTCTTACCTCCAACCGAGTCCGAGCTTCTCTGGGGCTCTGTGAATGAAACGTGTCGGGGAGAGATAATCCTGTGGCTGCGAAAGAACTGAACTGAGAGAGGCACCGGGAGGCCAGGGGATGCTGCGAGGGCGCGGGCTGCTCAAACTGGAAGCTGAAGTCCTCAGTGACCTCAGATGGCCCAGTCCAAAGGCTGAATTTCCACCAGCCGTTCTGCGTTTTGCCAAAGAATCGGTCGATGGATGACAAGCATTTTGCAGATACCTCTACACACAACAGTTTCGATACATTGTGGAACTGCTATTTTATTACGGGTGATCTACCAACTCCACAAGTGAGGGTTTTTGCTTACGCTGAAACAACACATTTATATGAATTTAGGCATTAAAAAGAGCCCATACATCACGGTAACCGAGAGGATTATGTACAGAGAGCGTTTTCCAGTTCTGAGCCAGACACAGCCACAGCCTCTGGTGAGTCCGAGGCAGAACCTGTGTCGCATTAGAAGGCTACTTTTCTAGCCTGGTCCAGGACTCCTTCATTTGCTAATCAGTGAATAGAGACCCGATGCCCCTACAGCTCCTTAAGTTTCACAACTCCCCTTCCCCTTTTGTCTACTGTTATTTCATTCTTTTTAATTAATTGATAAGGATCAGCTTTGCTTTTTTTTTTTTTACCCTTCCCAAATCTCAGGAAATTCAACTTTTAAAAGGTTTGTAGTTTGGATGACTTCTTTTAGGAACTTTTTTTCTCCTCTCATCTGGGTTTTTTTTCAATCTGTATCTTTTAAACAGGTATTTCCCCCAACATGAATTTAGATAAGATATGTAAAAGAGTAAAACTGCTAGGTATTTTTAAATTGCTTCAGTCTTCTTTAGTGGATAATGGGAATTTCTGGAGACTACAACTCATGCTTAGTGTGATGCCCACCTCTTTCACATAAGGTGAAGATTTTCGGTGTAAATAATTTCTGTCTGGTCATCATTTACTTTCCTGAGGTCATATGCAGAGGTTAAACTAAATCCTTCAGTATCCTTTTAATTACAGGCTTTGTTTTTAACCACAAGGTTTCCTCTTGACAATTACAGTGATTGCTAATAGCTATGGGTTTGGAAAATGTGTGCATTGTTCTGAAAGTCACTTTCTAGGACTGTGAGTACTATTGACTTGAAATCAACAGGGTACAGATCACTTTGGAGTCAGAGGCACATCTGGTAGGCAAAGAAATGAATTGTAAGATAATCGTATACTAAGGATATACATTTATTTTTCAAAATAAACTTGACTCGGTGCTACTTACTGCTGTTGAACTTATCACTTAGGAAATATGTCCCTTTATTAAATGAACACACTCTTCCTCTCCCTCCTTCATTCTTGATATAATTTACAATAATTAACTAGTATGTGGCGGTTATCCTTTCTTCAAACTCCTTTTCATCTTGTGCCTTGTTTGGACTTTTAATGGTTCGCTTGAGAAATGGCATATGCCGTTTGCCTGCCAGGGAACATGAATTTAAAGGAACTGCTGTTCAGAATTTAGATTCCTGAAATCTGTTTCTCATTGAAGGACATTTGCAGGTAGCTTGCCTGGTAAAACAAGGGAAAAGTAATAAGGACATTATGTTTCATCACAACATTAGTAAAGTTTTACTCAGAACTCACGATTGTGAAACAGTGTTGCTCTTTTCTGTTTTAAGATAAAAAGGGAGTTCTTCAGACTCCAAAGATGAGGGACTGTGATGGGTAATATATAAAGTTACGCTCTCGGAGAGCGCTTGGGAAGGAGGAGGCTGTCAAGGGGCAGTTTGCACCATTAATCTTCACTCAGCCTTGATTTTAAAGCATCCCAGGCAGTTCGCATACACTATCTGTCCTTGTTTGAAAGACCTCCCAAAGGGGCAGGCTCTGGAGCCCCTCTCAGCTATCCATTCTAATACTTAGTAATTCTTGTGGCATCAGAATGTTTCCAGGTATCTCAGCAAAAGCCCGCACAGTGCGCTTGCTTATTTTCTCTGGTTTCGTCTTCTGGGAAGATATTGAGCAGTGGGTCATCAAGTTCTTTGTGAGGTCTGTTATTCTGATCAAAAGTCAGTGTGAAACATCCCAGTCTTCCTTTGAGCATCAGTAATACTATCTTCTTTCCCACCCAACTCATCTTGATCGCTCTGAACTTCTAATGGAACTCCATAGCTGAAAAGAGCATCCGCTGGAAAGTCTGGGCAATTCAGGAAATGTTGTTTGAGGCTCACTGCGCCACGCTCATGTTCCGAGCCTTCTTGCAGTCATTTATTGCGTTACTTTGTAGTGCACTAATGGTGACTTACGATTATCCATGCAACTTTATTTAACAGTCTGTTACACAGAAATTACTCCGTACCCAGCACTTAATTGAAAACATTACCTACTTTTAAAACATTGCCTTATCGGCTCCTTTTAATAACTCAGTAGATCCTATCATTACCCTCATTTTATAGATGAAGAGATTGAGCAACAGGTGATGTGAACAATTAACCTACCCAAGGTTGACTCTGTGAGAAAGTGAGGAGGCTGGAATTCAAAACCAGGCACTCAGGTCCATGGACTTAACCATGGCCACTGCCATTCTGTGTTTGTTGAATGGCAGCATGGTAAAATCAGTTTTTTTTCCTCATCGAATATTGTATATAGCTTGGAATTACAGTCACCATATGTATGTCCTCGCAGTTTGTGCTGAATATTCTCTATTTATTTGCAAAATCTAGTAGGGGTGTCCAACCTGTGGCCTGCAGGCCTTGTGAGCCCAGGATGGCTGTGAATGCGGCTTAATGCATAATCGTAAATTCACTTCAAACATTGTGGCATTTTTTGGTGATTACGTGTCACTATGTATTTAATGTGTGGCCGAAGACAACTCCTCTTCTTCCAGTGTGGCCCGGAGATGCCAAAAGTTTGGATGCCCCTGACAGTTTTCAAAATCACTTTGACTTTGGATTTTATATTCTCAGGAAAGGACCACACTACCCAAACCAAGTTGTCCATGTATTTATGCATTTTTTTCCTGTCATTTTAGTTGCATAGATGTGATTATATGAAAGGTAGAAACTAAAGGACTTGCACTGATTTTTTTTAAGTATAATGAGCCTACTAGAACATCGGGTTAGTCCAACAAAGCTGACTACAGGAAGCTATCACCCAGGTAGAGGGAGGAGGGAAGTTTCTGTTCACAGGTTAGGGGGAAAAATAAATAAATAACTCTTTTCAGTATTTACTTTGCCCCTTTTCCTGTCTCAGGTGTTTTGAGGATTGGAGGACTAGAGCTGGATGTTAAGAAAGTATCAAACAGAAACAAACAGACTCATAAATACAGGTAACAGACAGATTGATGGAGGCCACAGAGGGGGTTTGGGGAACTGGTGGAAAAGGTGAAGGGGTTGAGATGAACAGGCCGATAGTTACAAAATAGTCAGGAGGATATAAAGTACAGCACAGGGGTGCAGACAGTAATATTGGAGTAAGTATGTATGGTGCCAGGTACTGGAAATAACAGGGGAAACCTTTTCTGAAGTATGTGACTGTCTAACTGCTACGTTGTACCGCTGAACTAAAACAAGATATCCCTGACTGTTGTGGCTTAGTTTGTTGAGCCTCATCCTGCAAATAGAAAGGTTGACTGGTTCAATTCCTGGTCAGGGCATGTGCCTGGGTTTCCGCCTGGTCCCCAGTTGGGAGGCAACAAATGTGTCTCTCCCTTTCTTTCTCCATCCCTTCTTCTCTCTCTAATATAAATAAAGTCTTAAAAAACAAAAACAAAATAATATTGAATGGAAACTGTAACTGGAAAAAAACTTTATAAACAATTAATAAAGAATTAAACTCTTACCTGTCTTTTTGGTATCAGTTTATCTCAAAAGGCTAAAAAGCTATCTGAAAGTTTAAAATTAAACAATACAGAACATTTGGTTACACCGTACTTTCTTATACTGGAAGCTTTCTTAGTCCTTCTTTAGTGGTTTCAAATCTGAGACTATGAAACGCTTCAGTGTACCTGGCCTTTGTCCAGAAGTACTTTTCTTTCTTTTGGTGGGCTTCCCAGGGAACCCCACCAAATAACTCTTTTTTTTTCTGCTCCCCCCAGCAAACCAGCTTAATGTGTTTGCCATTAACACAAACCTTTTTTCAGTTTGCATACAGATACCACCTTTGCGTAAATGGGAAAACAGTGTTTGGTGATTCTGTTCCAGACACCTTAAATGTCCTAGTTGGGGATGAACTATTTAATTTCCATTTATCTGCCTGCTGCACTGATTTCTGATTCCCGTGCCCTCCCTTTGGTTGGCTGATACTTTTAAAACCATTTCAAAGAACAGTGTGAGGTGTAAATGGGTTAGCTGAAATTCACATATATACTTTTTAATGATTTGTCAAGTCACTCACTTTCTAAAAGAATCACATTCCAGGTATCAAAGCAATCTGAAATCTGGGCTATTAGGAGTACCACTTGTTAAATTCTTGATCTGAGAATTAATTTTAGAATGATCCTTGCGAACAGAGTTATCTTAGGTGATTTAATTAGAGGATAGCACGTCATCATTGAGAACAAGAGTTCATTTGAGTTGACTGATGTACTTTTTTGCTTAAAACTACAGAGAAATGTAGGCCACTATCAAAAGTCATTTAAAATACACAGCATTACATTCTTTAAAATGTTATAATATAAACATTGCATCATAATTTATGTGAGAACATGACCAGTTTTCTTTTGTAATTATAGGTGAGTTTTATGAGCACTTAAAAAACTCCAAATGATTAAGTCCTTTTAAACCAAAGTGACTTACCACTCAGTCACTAGATTTGTATAGAAATGGGAGTTTAGGTTAAACATTGTAGTAGAGGAATTATTGATAAAATAGTTTTATTAGCTTGATCTTAACTTACATTCAAGCTTACAAAAGTAACATTATAAAACTATTTTCCCCTTAATTCTCATCTTTCAAAAGACTTTTAGCAAGGCCAGCAAGGTGACTTAGAGTTGTCTTGCCAATATAAACAGAACACTTAATTGTCATTTATACCTAGTGCTTATATCCCTGTATAGACCAAATTCTTCTCCGTTAAATTCTTTAGCTGGCACATGATTTGACTTTAAACAGAGTCATAGATTTCTTCAGTATCATTCATTTTTCAGTGATGGTGCAACTTGAGAGTATAATTGATTCTCTGGGATGGCCTATTAATAAATAAAGGATTTCATAGTTATACGTCTTAGGTAAAAGGTTAAACATTCTAATGAACCTGGATGGAAATATTTAAGAGTTTTTAATAAACCTGGATGGAAAATATTTTTAAACAAATGCACCAGTTAGTAACAAAGAAAAACAGAAACTCGACCCCACATTTACACATTATCCAGGTGATTGGTTATTTTTATAACCTATTCTCCATTTCCTTTAAGCATCTATTTTACATTCATCCAATAAGTATGTCTTGTTTACCTACTGTATGTGAGTCGCTGTGCCAGGTGCTGGATAGAGGGCCCCAGGGAAGTTTAATCCGGGAAGGGGAGCAGCAATAAGGGCGCCATTCACCATGGATGGCTGAGGTAACTGCACGGCACTGGGGCACCTGGCCCTGTGAGAGCGTTTCCTAGGACCATCTGATCTCATCACGGGGTCAGCGATGTGCTTCTCTCTGAGGAAGAGCCACGGGCTCCGGAACAGGAGTGCAGAGCCAGTGAAGGAAGGGGAGAGTGGGGGGCGCACACATTGCCTCTAAGGTAAGAAGACCCTGAAAGCATGAGGAACATCCCAGAACCTGGGGGAACACCTAGTGAAAGGGGAACAGGATGAGACAGACACTGAAGAAGAGTCTGAGGACCACAGGAGTGATTACTCATGTACAGGATCCAAAGAGGACCTGTGCGTGTTGGCCCTGGGTCTACCTTTTCACCGTAGGTATGTTTCGCCTACGGATGCTAAACTAATGTTTTGACACAGCTAGTTGTTTAAAGCACAGTTCCAAAGAAGCACATTTTTAATCACTTAGAGCCTTCCTGTTTGTGTGCCCCACAGAACTGCACCCGACATCTGCTAGCTATTTATAGGACAAACCCGGGGCGTAAAGGGCTCCAAGCCACGGCTGCCCTCCACACCCTAAGGCTGAGCAACAGTGTCTAGATGAAGAGTGTCCCTCTCCCCTCCTACCCGGGAGTTCCCTGAACTGCTTCCCTTCCTGGTAGTGGCCCCTCTGTCACCTCTGGAAGGGCTCGTGCTGTGAGGGACATGCTCTCACATGCAGTCTGTCAAAGTTACACCCACATAAAGCTCTTTGGGTCCTATAGTCACCTCTGGGTCCTCTCTCTTTCCTTGATCAGCTCTGAGATCCCTATAACTCACTGCAATGACTTTGGCCTTGAGCTTAGAGCAGTAAGAACCTGGTGGGAAAGTGTTTAAGTCAGGGTTGGACATGGTTTTGAAAGGTCGCTTCAGTTGGTCTGTAGAGAAGGGATCAGAGGGAACAGAAGCAGATACAAGGAGACGAGGCGATGTCAGCTCTGAACTGGACTGGTGACGGTGGACGTGAAATGAAGTCAAAGGATTCAAGAAACACTTAGGAGGTACAATTGATATCACCAAAAGACTATTGATCAATCAAAAGTTATTGAGCATCTACTAGGTGATTGACAATGAACGGAGACTGATGTGTGTGTGTGTGTGTGTGTGTGAATGTGAAAGAGAGATTTGAGATTGGGAGAGAGAAGGGTCCCAGAAACATTCATTCGGTTTACAAGGCCGTGCAAATACTTTGACATAGTTTATTGTGCTTTGTAGTGGAGACCACACTAAGTATCATAAAACCTGCAGAGGACATAAGAATACCAGTGTGGCTGAGAGAAAGGGCTTTTCTAAACAGGGTGGGTGAATTGTTGGCTCCCAGAATGTGCAGAATTATTGAAATGTCTGTAATCAGCTGTGCCCATTTTGAAACATAAGTCACTTTTTTTCTGTGGCAGTGTAAAAAACAATCTTAAAAATTTTCACCAAGATGAGAAATTAATTGTCATATTTTCCTGTGTATAATGGACACTTTTTTGCCCAAATTTTTGAGGGAAAAATAAGGATGCACATTATACATGGGTAGTACTAATTCCATATCTATATAGATGTTTTTAATGCTTTAATTTATGCTTATGTGTTATAAGTGTAATTCTAGAAAGCAATAATGATATCCATATGCAAAATAATACCCTTTGTAATACAAAAAGCGGTATCTAAACATAAGTAATTAAAAAACTGAATTAAAAAAAATTAAATGAAAGATTTTTTCCTGAAAATTTGGGCCCAAAACATGGGTATGCATTATACATGGTAAAATACGGTAGTTACTCCACTCCCCAAGATTGAAACAATGCTGTTTCCAGGTCATAAGTACCAAATATTATTGGTGACTTCTAATGACCAGAATCACGGAATGTGGTGGTCTCTAGGACCTTGCTGGAAGCAGGAGGTAAACTTTAATTGGAAAGGTATTAGGGTGCTCCAGATAAACAGCCAATAGACTCTCCGAGTATTTCTGCATCTGTCTCAAGCTGTAGATATAAGTGGAGATTTATTATAGGAGTTGGCTCCCAGGGTTCTGTGGGCCAAGATGCCCCATGATCTACAATCTGCAAGCTGGAGACCCAGGAAAGTGGTGGCTTTGGTTCAGTCCTCCAAGGCGGAGAGCCTGAGAAGAGGGTTGGGGAGGGGCACTGGTAGAAGCCTCAGAGTCCAAGGCTTAAGTCCCAGGCTCTCTGGTATCCCAAGGCAGGAAAAGATGGACATCAGAGCTCAGGAAGAGAGAGAGGGCATTCCCCTCCTGCCTTTTGTTCTATCTGAGCCCCCGATGCGTTGGATAATGCCTAGCCAATTGGTCACTAGTTAGACTGAGTCAAATGCTAATCTCTTCCAGAAGCACCCTCACAGCCACACCCAGAAATAATGTTTTACCAGCCATCTAGGCATCCCTTAGGCCAAATTGATACATAAAATTAACCATGACAGGAACCTTGAAGAATGGGTAGCATTTGACAAAGGGGCATCAAAGAAGAAGGCATTCATGCTAGGTTCCATGCATGAGAAGAACCGTGTGTGTGGCGGATGGGACAGCACAGAGAGGGGTCTGTTAAGAACCTGTGAGAAATGATATTCGACAGAGAGAGTGGAGTTGGATCTTTGATAGGTCTGGAAAACCCTACCTTTTATCCAGCAGGAAGTAGGTCATCATCCCAGGTTCTTGGCGGAGAATTGACAAGATGGAAGTTTTATCCTGGGTTGGTCAAGCACTACAAATAGGATGAAAGAGAAGGCAGATCCTGAAAGGCCCAGAGGGAGAGGAGGAGGAAAGCAGGGGCTGTTTGAGGTACTAAAGCAGGAGGTGCTAGAGGCTGACATGAGAGGAGAGAGGCAGGGGCGAAAGAGTTCATCAGAGAAGGGAGGCAAAAAGAGAAAGAACTTTGAAACTTTGTTCTGTAGAAGTTTCAGTAAGAGAGTTTGAAGAAGGCAAAGTATTAAAACTCTTGCCTGAGATGACTGTGTCACTTAAGATACTTTTGGCAGCAGGTCACAGAAAATCCTGAATCAACAGACTTCCATATTCAGGGAAAGCCATTATTTCACTTAAGGAGTCCCAGCGTAGAGAGAGTGCTTCTAGGAGTGAGAAAGCAGGAAGCTCACAGTATCCACAGGGTCCCAGGTCTGAATTTCCCCAGGTCAGCTCCCCTATGGAAACAAGACCACCGCCAAAGCCTCATTATAATGGCCAGAGGCACAAAAACAGGTGATTTCTGTAGATGTGTCTGTGTGTGTATGTTCTCTGATGAGGCAGACTGCTCTCAGAAGTGATCCAGAGGATGCACTCACCTTTCTCATTCCCCAGTTGCTTCCTGTGCCTCAACCTGGAAGAGAAAGGAAAGGAACCGTGGCCGGTGACCTGGACCAGTCAGCCCCTCTTCCAGAAGGGGATGGCCACTGAATGGCTTGGTTAATTTTCATAATCTTAGTGGGAATCCCAAAAAACTGAGGGCTGATGGAAGGAGCCAGGGCTACCCTGGAGTTGTGTGGGATGTTAAAAAGGATGCCTAAACTCGAGGTCCATCTTCAGATATTCTGACGTAATTGGTTTGGGACAGGACACTCCCCCTCCCTCTCTCTCTTCTTGTCTCCCAGGTAATTCTGATGTGCATCCAGGGCAGAGAACCAACCATCTAGAGCCGAGCTGCATAAGCTTCATCTTGCACCAGAATCACACAAGCACCTGGCCCCACTCCCGAAGGCTCTGATTCAGTAGCTGTGGAGTAGGGCCTATCATTTGCATTGGGCACGTTCTAGGTGATGCTGATGCCATTGGTCCAGGCACCATCCTTTGAGTCTCTGGGAGCCACACTCTGGGCGTACTGAATGTAATTTTAAATATGGGTTGTTGTCAGGTAGACAGTCATATTCGGGCAATGATCTTGTGCTTTTTTTCCCCCTTGAACTTGGGTAAGAATCACCACCCAGAATATGTTGGTTGCTACTCCAGATTGTACTTATGATCTCATCTCCTCAACCTTCTTTCAAATGTTTACATCGGCCACTGGGGGAACTAAGAGAAAGATTGATTGGATCAATTCAATCCATAATCACCTATCCTTAGAACAGAAGGAGCCTAAGCCAGCTGCCAAGGGCATGTCTGCACGAGTAGGAGAGAACCTCACCATTGTTTTATAGAGGTACTGGAAAGTTTCTTCCACTGTAAGATCTTTATTATTCTTTGCCACTCTGGTTTTCTGTGGGTACATAGGACTTATGTTTTAAATTTAATTTTAACAAATTTATTTGCAAAGAAAACACTTTGGAGCTTTCAAAAAAAAAAAAAGAAAGGATGAGTAACTTTCAATTATTATTTTCTTACTGGGTTGGAAATCTCAAACTCAATAGCAATTGTGAAATGAACTTGGAAAAAGCCACCGTGCTTTTAGATATGATGGATATTTTAAAATGGCAGTCGTCAACTTTTTCCTAAAAAAGTAAAAAAATATTGTTCTTTAGCTGTTTGTTTTTTTCTGTTTTATTCCAAGTTCCAATGATTGGAACCTTTTAAAACGTAACAAAATGGTAAAGTTAAAATAGCTGACATTCTTTCTTTCTTTTTTTACAGTAAAAGGTTAACACATATTTAAATGATCTTTGACATAATGAGGGCTCTTGTTTGAAAATAAGAATTTATGATTTTAAAGTATTAATAATCCAGAAATGAGGGATCTTGGATACTCCTACTTGATGTATTACAGCTTCTCCTCCGGCTGCGTATTTGCATCATACTAAGAGAACACAGTTTACTGTTACTTTTATATTATCAAGTGCTAATGTGTGAAAGGCTTTTATTGCGCTTTTACTACTCATTGGATTAAGTGGTATCTTATTCAATATTCTTTCACATTCTTGAGGGTATTCAGACACCAGGAGGTCAAGCACTGTGTTAAAAGCTTAGGCCAATCTTTTTATAGGACTGCAATAAAGAATATGTTCATTTTCCTTATATTACCACATGGCTCTTATAAAAGGTCAGTTTCAATTGAATACAAAATAGGTTGCGAGTGGCAAATCTTATGTCATCAACAACAAATTACTATATGTAATCACTTTTCAATTGCCACCTTTCCCTCTGTTAAGAAGGGTCCCTTGGAGATTTCTTAAAATCAGAGCTCTTCCTGACGCCTTTTGTACAACAGAGAGGACGTTGTATAAACTCAACCTCCTCTATTTTAGTCAAGAAAATATGGATGAGGTAAACTACTTAAATTCCAGTCTAAACAACAAAGTAAGTGTTTGTTAGTTATTCCAGCAAAAAACATGAAATTATACTTTTTAATTTTGTAAAATTGTTATCTTAATTTAACAAATTAACTTTGAATCAATTTCTCAGCCTAGGTTATTGTATAAAGATAAGCAATATTGTGAGAAGTTACATGTATAAACTTAAACCAATTGTTAAGTATTAAGAGTGACTATTCTTTCACTTTTTTTTGAAGATTTTATCTATTTCCAGAAAAATGGAAGGGGAAAGAGAAGGAAAGAAACATCAATGTGTGGTTATCTCAGTGCCCCCAACTGCAGAGCTGGCTGTCAACCCAGGCATGTGCCCTGACCAGGAATTGAACCAGTGACCTTTCGATTCATAGGCTGGTGCTCAAGCCACTGAGCCACACCAGCCAAAGCTGGCAGTTTATTCGTATCCAGAACATGCTTAGTAAATTATACAAAGGTTTTTAGTTTAGCAAAGGGTTTACTGTATGTAGAAATATAGGTTATAACACTCTCAATTATGCGCTGTAACCAAGATTGCATTTATAACTGGAATAACAAACCGTAGAACACATTTAAAGGTGAATTTTAACCTTTATAACCATTAGTGTATATGGTACAGCTCTTGACAAAACCATCGTTACTCCTCTGAAATATTTACTTTCAAAGGTATGACCTTGTATTTGAAAAAAAGCTTAAAAATGCTCTGTGTTTGGAAAGCCTTTGAAACAGTATTATTTTGAAAAAATGAGCCTCTCTCACAATTACTATAATCAGGACAAATAGCTCAATGGAATACAAATAAGCAAGAGCAGACTTTTCCCGGCTCGACATTTCCTAAAGCTATCTCCATTCAGGGTGACAATTCTGATTTTAACCTAATTAAGCATTTGAGAGAACCAGTGTCCCTGGAGATGAGCCTGAAGGTTCCTGGAAGTCCCAGGTCTGCCCCGTGCCTCCCGGGCACTTCCAGGGAGGGCTGTCTGGGACTTGGGGAAGGTGTGCCGGGTGCCCAGAAGGAGGGTCTGCTGTGTGCAGCGGCAGCCTGGAGGTATACGCCACCTAAGCCACAGTTCAGCCTGGTTACTGTGGAATTGATTTTCACGGCTCATGACAGAAGCTGTTTTCAGCCCTTGAAAAGGAAGTGGCTGGGGCTGATACTCCTAACACAAACAGCAAATTGCTCCCTGCCTTTCATAGCATTCCGGGTCTGTTACGTTAAGGTTCTAATGGCCTTTTAACAGTGTTTCCAGCTGAGCAGCAGATGTAAAGGATACTGAACATTGAAAGCACTGTTCTTTTTCTTCCCCTCCCTGAAAGAATCATTTTTTACAGACATTGTACCAACACCATAGCCTAGGACTTAGTCTGTGGCGTGTTAGATTTGAAAAACTGAACCAAATCTCAGGAAAATATAAAGTATTGTCACCGCCCAAAATGTGCCATTTTTACTGGGCCACATGTCCCATAGTGCAGTCCATCAGGAACTGAGATTGTGTCACCACCGTCAGGAGTGGCTAAGTTTGGTCGTGTTTCAATAGGGAGAAAAGTAATTAACAGAACCCATGAAGCCTCGGAAACACCTTCTACTTTAAGTGAATTTCTTTTAATCCTGAAATGCGCAGTGTGTTTCTGACAACACTGCGTTCAACTTCTAGAGCTATATCCAGTCTACTTTCGGCTTCCCTTTCTGTTGCTCCGAGTGTTGGGTTTGACCTTCTGTTGGCGCGGGTGTGAAATCTTGCCCAGACGGGTGGCTCTGCTCTCCCCACACGTGAGCAAACCCAGTTCAGGGTGTTGAAGAAGGTTGGCACCTCGGCCTTGGGGACTTGTTCGGAAAAAGTGAGATGTAACCAAAGAATACTTGTCGAATTGGACGTTTAAAAAAATGAGAGAAACAGTGTGTCTTTTGATTTCACTTAGATTCAAGCCATGCTTCCTATTTCGTGTTTCCAGGGGTAACTAGCCGAGGTAAGAGAAAAGCAGCCGTGCAGATGAGTCACCATCCCTCCAGGAACTGCCCGATTTCCGAGCGTTGGGGAGGACCTTTCTGCAGTCGTGAACTGCCACCATTTTTCCTCGCCCACATGGAAAATGTGCCCAAACTGCCACTTGGATATGAAGAGGAGTGTAGATTCCTCTCCCTTCTCTCCCTGTTTTATGCTTCCTCTTCCCTCTCTTCTTCGCTCACATAACCTCTCTGGTTGTGGGGTAACAAGAAAACAGAACAGTGCGATCGCATTTAAAATTCAGTGGGACTGGTTGAGGTCTGTTAGGTGACAGTGGACCATGTGGGGTACTTGCTCTGGGGTCCTGGCTAAGCAGCGGTGGCTTGGGTTGTTGACTCTACTACTGAGCCTTTTTTGCAACTCTCTGTGCCTACATTTTCTTTCTTTTCCTTTTTTTTTTAAAATCTGCAAACAGGGCTAAGAACAGTCTTTACCTCTCATTATTGTGATTGTGTGCAATGAGTGAACATATATAAAGCTCTTAGAATAGTGCCTTGGATATAATAAGGGCTATTATTATATGTTTGTTAAATAATAAATAACAGATAACTAAGGAATCTGCTGCTTGTTGGCATGGGGAGTGACAAGGGGCGATCCTCCTGGGGAAGGGGGACGAATGAGTTTCCTTGGGTGGGCTCCTCCCTCACCAGGGTCCTGCTGGCCCATGTGGCTGATTTCTGTGGTTGGTGTACTTTGTAATCTGATCTTGTGCAACCTGGGAAGGACCCGGTGACCCTGTGGATCCTTTCCCTGGAGTAGTCCCCTCACATTGGCCTTTCTGGCCCGCAAGGCCTTCACCTGCCCTCTAGCCACCCTGTAACCTTGATCGCTTGTTACACTGGGACCGTGTGTGGCAAGGTGCTTTCTGATACCCCCCAGGAGGGCACCCTAGAGCCTGACTGGGGTGTAGCCCTCCCTCTGAGCACTCTGTACCTCCAAGTTTACTCCAAGGTCTTTGCCGTGGAACCCACCAGGCAACGTCTTCACAGATTCTGAAACAGAATGTAGGCTGGAAATCTTTCTTCTCTTTGGCTTTTCTGTAATGATGTGAAGCTCAGAGAGGAGAAACTGGGAAAGTGGGGGAACCATGACCTTCCCTTCTCCTCCCTTCTTCCCCAGGCACCTGGGGCAGGGGTGGGTTTGCTGCCTTTTCTCTTCCTGGCTGGACCTCAAGCCCTTCAGCCAGGACTGAAGACTGTTGTCTCCTAAAGGGGTCAGATACCACCTGACACCCATGCCCCTGGAGGTGGCAGCCAGTGAGAAAATAATGACGTGATGGGTGAACAAAATGCAGTCAGTTAAGTATTTATAAAATATTACCCCTGTTGTACGCACGATATGAAAACCTCTGAAGAATCTCTCAAACATCAAGTGAACCGGGAATAAGACGAGTTCTCTGTTTTTATGGGAATTGCTGGGCTTCTTGGCAGATGGTATGATATAGAAGCAAAAGAACTTAATTCCTTGTTTTGTGCTTACAAATTGGTTATTTCCAAGTTTCCCTACCTCTTTGAACCTTGGTTTTCTTATCTATATAAAAGGGCAATACCATAGCCTGGTTCATGATATTTTTTTTTTTTTTTTTTTGCGAGGATTACATGGCATAATGCATGTGAACAGCCTGACAGAGAGAAGTCTCCAGTAAATGTTACTTCTTTTTTTTGTCCAATTCCCTCCTGATGCATGTATCGTGATGAGAAATCTTCCTACTTCTTATTCAGAAGAGGAGCAGAACCAAGTAGGCTGTAATCTCCACTCTAAGATTTAGTCATTTTTAATTTCCTTTTATGATAAGCTTCTAAGAGAGAGACTCTAATAGAACATTAAAAGGTGATCTTGAAATGCTGTTAAATGTCACATAGCAGATCTTTTTAAAAAACATTTACTTTCTCTTCTTTTCAGTCTTCTGGAAATTGGCTCTGAAAATTCTCTTTCATGCCCGTCTCACAGGTCACATTTTGTGTGGTACGTGCTGTCAGCATGTACAATGGATACATTGCCTTATTTTAATTTGCTCTGATTATTTTAATTTGCTTAAACCAGTGCTTCTTGAACTTGAGAATGCATCAGGATCAGCCAGAAGGCTTGTTCAAAGCTGGGTCTCACTTGGGAGTGTTTGATGTAGTAGATCTGTGATGGGGCCAGGGCCCGGGTGGCGCAGGCGCCCATGACACCAGGACCACACTCGGAGAACCGCCGCTTCAGGGGGAAGCCTTAAACTATCAGGGGCTTGAAAATAAATTTCAACCATGGTATGACATGTTGGTTACACATTAAAGAACTCAAACTATGTTTGTAACTTACTCCCCCATTCTTCAGAGTTTTTGTCTGATAAAACCTTTTCCACTAAACTTTTCTTTTTTAAATTTTTAAATTTTTTTTATTGGGTTGAGAGAGGGGAGAGAGAGAGAGAGAAAGAAACATTGGTTTGCCATTCTACTTATTTTCGCATTCATTGGTTTACTGTATTGGGACCGCCCTTTAACTAACTGAGCTACCTGGCCAGGGCCTGAACTTTTTTTTCCTGCATGTCATTTTATTTGCTCATGACAATGCTTAGTCTGTTTACCCCCTTTTCTCCACCAAGTAAAATCCAAATTAGCTCAAATATTCTTTCATGAATTTGTCCTAGACTACCTAGTCCCTATTTTCTTCTTTGCCAAGCTTTGTCTGTTTATTTGGTAATTGATGAAATCCCCTCTCCTCCAGACTGCTACTTAGACTACTTTGAGTCCCTTAATTTCTGTTTCCTAAATTTGCATCTGTGAAAGCTGAGGGCACTTCAATACATATTTATACTCCCTAGAGTGCAAGGCTTGCACATAGTAGGGACTTAATAAATAATTGACTACTCCTTGACTGGAAATATAGAGACTTTTTTGGGGGGAGGACAGGCATTCCAGCAAAATTAAATCATGTAATATAAGAATACCCTTATATTTTCTTTGGAAGATTGTAGCTGATACGTTAGATTGGTTTAAGTCGGTGGAATGAGTTTGTGAAAGTGCAGCCCACCAGAGTTTGTTGGGTGAATCATGCGTTTTGTTGTTTGCATTTCAAAGCATAATGTTTCTCTTGATGAAGTACCTACTATATATGTAACTATTTGTCTATGAAAATGTGTTTTTAAATGTGACATATTTTAGCTATCTCTGATAGCAGTTTTCAAATACAGTACCTGAAAAGTGTGGAGAAGTTACATGTAAAGAGTACTTTACCTTGCAGTGACATTTCTTTGCAGATACATTGATAGAGAGCCAGTCAGTTTAAAAGTCAGGCTTAGGGATAAGGCCATCCAACTGTACCACCTTTGGAGAGATCTGTTTATGATGGAGGTTTGAATAATGAATTGTGCCACTGGAATGTTTAGAGGAAGCGCTTGCAATTTTGTGAATTCCATTTGAAGCTGTTACCTACCTCAGTTCTTTTAACTGACGTCATTTCAGGTCAGTAAAATTTATTTTTAATTACTTGGGTAAAGAATAGCAGCCATGGTTTCCCTGCCCTGGAGGCATACACAGAGTAGGGAAGACAGACAGATAGGTGGGTGATTTCAGTGTAATGTGAGGAATGGAGTGAGAAAGGCACTGGGAGTGCAGAGGAAAGCAGGTAAAGGGTGGAGGGCAGGTAGAGGGACCCCATGGAAAGGGGAGGGTAGAAGAGAGGGCTCTGAATCAGGGGTTATGAGGCACCTTTTCCTTCACTACAATAATTTATTTCTTTTATATTAGTAATTGTTCTTTCCTACGAATGGATGAACACTAATTCTATAGTAAATAAGAAAGTACATTCTTCTGTTAAATAGAAGATTTTGCTCCATGAACCCCTCCAAACTGGGCAACTCTGATTTTGAAAGTTGCATCATTTGACCTTTGTTCAAGCAAATAGAATATGCATCTGTCCTTAGGCAATTGTATGTAACCTTAAATTATCTGAGCTCCCATATGTTAATAAAATTTCTGGTGAAATATTAGGAACATAACCTATTAAAGCGGGCATGATATGTGTGAACAGACATAAAAATATTTTGATGTAAATGGCACCAATAGCGTGGCACATTTTTTGGCCACTGGTGGCTCCAAGAACCATTCATGCTGTGAATCCTTTTTCCTAACTGCAGAGATGGTGCCGTAAGTGGTTCCAGCTGGAGAAAAGGTGGAACCAAGTTAGCTTTCTGTGCCCTCTGTGATCTGACTTGGTTTATGTTTTAGTTTCTCTCTTTTCTATTAGGTTTGTAACTCGGAACATTTAAACCGCTGTGCTGCCGCTCAGCGTGGATATGAAGATGTTTTAAGCAGGCTTGAGGCAATAAAACAATATAGTGGATGCCCAGCTGACAACAAGCAGAGACATTCCTTCTTTAAATAAAAACCTCCATTTTCGTTTGTAAAGCAAAATGTTCTCTCTCTTAAAAGTAACAGCTGCAAAAAAAAAAAAAAGTAGGAAGGCAGAACACACTAAGTTATAAAATATGATTTGGTAGCTCCACAGAGATTTAGCTGTTTCTGAGAAAAAAATCAAAATCTAGTTGTAAAAGGAAGGTATTTAAAAGCATGGCACAAGAGAGTCTTACTTAGGGAGCTGGTGAGCAGCCAGGACACGGCCACCTCGCGGCTCTGGCTGGCCAGCTCTGCGCCTGCAGCGGGCGCGTTCCCCTGCAGCACAGACTCAGAGGTGTCAGCCAACACCTGTCTTTCCAGAATGCCACTGCTGATGAAATAAGAGAATTCCAGAAATAGTTTTAATACAAAAGCAGGCGCTACCCCAGATTTTGTGTTACTTAAAGTTGATCCGTACAAGGTAATATTTCTAAAAACAAGACTGAAAGCTTGTTTTTTTTCTCCACATGGCGTTGACATTTTCTGAACTTGTGTGTTTCTTTAGGTGTTATACGTATTGATTCTTAGGATACAGTGAATTTTTTCCTGATGAAATAGGGGTAGCATTGAAGGTGCTGTTTTCTCAATCAGATGCCTGATTCTGGACATCGGATAGGAAGCTAGGGACCCTGTTTCTCGGACAGTGGACCAGTTTCCTGTCACGGAAAATATAAACCCGATACATAGCATGTACTTTGTGAAGTTGTGGAACATGGTGTGGGTGTGGGTTTGGGTATGTGCAAGAACTCTTTGCTCAACACAGTAAACAGTGGGGAAGTTTTGTTAAGGACTAGTACTAAGTCTGGTTTACTGAAGTACTTGTTTCAGCAAGGATAGACATACTCATTTACCTTCCTAATCACTAAAGGAAACTCTTCTGTTTCATTTGGGAAAAT
Organism: Tonatia bakeri; assembly: GCA_004024845.1. Classification (NCBI taxonomy): domain Eukaryota; kingdom Metazoa; phylum Chordata; class Mammalia; order Chiroptera; family Phyllostomidae; genus Tonatia; species Tonatia bakeri. Next base: position 21,098 of record PVIA01003179.1, on the reverse strand, counting down.
GGGACAGATACTCATGCCTTTGTGGTTTTAAGGTGCTCTCCCGAGAACAAATGATTTGAAATCCATTGTTTTTCTAAGAAGGGATGCAGTTCGCAGGGATACTTCTTACTTTCTCTTACGTCGTGCAGTATTTGATTTAACCATATTGGAGCAGTAATCATCTTCTAACCTGTGTTACAAACGTCAAGTACAAATACCTGATATATTTGATCCGTCTCCATTCAATCCATAAGCTCCTGGATGGTGGGGTCATGTCCTATTCATCCTTGCAGAGCCCCCAGCCCCTAGCACACGTGGGCACTCAGTACACATCTATTGAATGTACACAATGATGCCAGTGACTTGGGCTTTTGTTTGATTCCTGGCACACAACCTCTGTGTACATGTTGACCAACTCCTGTGTATTCTCTGTTATGAAAGCCATTCTGTGTACTGCCGGGCATGTGCTAACTTCCAGCCATTATATTGTCATTCTTATTTCTTCAGAGTTTTATTGAACAAAAGTGAGGTCAGAGCACCTGGCTGTCACTGTGTTTATACTCGGGGAGGGCACATGGTATAAGGTGCCATGGAAGTTATTTCCTAGTGAGACTAATGCTGAGATAGTTCTCTGCCATGGATGTGGGTAATCTGGAGAATAAAATTTGTATGTAAAGCTGGTCCAGGTAAACATCATACATTGTTTTCCCCACTCTAATTTTTAAGGAGAGAAAGAGTGTCTTTGCGTTTATCTGTATGTTTAGTTTTGGAAAAAAAAAAAAACAACCATAACTTTCTTTTGAGTTTTTTCTTTTTTCTTCTTTTCTAAATGCCCTCCTCCCCATCTCCCACCGGCAGCTGTCAGCCTATTCTCTGTGTGTTAGTCCGTCACTATTTTGCCTATTAGTTCATTAGTTCGTTAGATTCCACATGTGAGTGAAATCATATGGTACTTGTCTTTCTCTGACTGGCTTGTTTCACTTAGCATAATGTCCTCCTGGTCCATCCACCCTGTGGCAAAGGGTAAGATTTTCTTTCTTTTTTTTTAAAGATTTTATTTATTTATTTTTTAGAGAGGGAAGGGAGGGAGAAAGAGAGAGAGAGAGAAACATCAATGTGTGGTTGCTGGGGACCGTGGCCTGCAACCCAGGCATGTGCCCGGACTGGGAATCAAACCTGCAATGCTTTGGTTTGCAGCCTGCACTCAATCCACTGAGCTACGCCAGCCAGGGCAGATTTTCTTTCTTTTTATGGCCAGGTAAATGGCCATAAATGTACCATAGCTTTTTTTACCCACTTATCTACTGATGGACACTCAGGCTGCTTCTAAACCTTGGCTATTGTAAATAATGTTGCAGTGAACATAGGTGTGCATATGTACTTTCGAATCAGTGTTTTGGGTTTCTTTGGCTAAATTCCTAGAAGTGGAATTGCTGGGGTACAAGGCAGTTCCATTTTTAATATATATTTTTTAAACTATGAGCATTTCTTTTATTTATTTATTTATTTATTTGTTTATTTATTTATTTATTTATTTATTTTTAGAGAGGGAAGGGAGAGAGAGAGAGAGAAACATCAATGTGCGGTTGCCTGGGGACATGGCCTGCAACCTAGGCATGTGCCCTGACTGGGAATCGAACCTGCGATGCCTGGTTCGCAGCCCGCGCTCAATCCACTGAGCTACGCCAGCCAGAGCCCATTTTTAATATTTTGAGGTAACTCCATACTACTTTCCACAGTGGCTGCACCAGTCTGCATTCCCACCAACAGTGCACTAGGGTTCCCTTTTCTCCACATCCTCATCAGCATTCGTTTATTGATTTATTGGTAATCTTTCTGACAGCTGTGAGCTGATATATCATTGTAGCTTTAACTTGCATTTCTCTGATGACTAGTGATGCTGAGCATCTTTTTTATGTGTATTGGCCATGTGTGTGTCCTCTCTGCAGACGTGCCTATACAGGTCCTTTGCCCATTTTTAAATAGGATTGTTGTGGTTTGATTTGGTTTTTGGTGTTGAGTTTTCTGAGTGCTTTGTGCATTTTTAGTATTAATCCTTTGTCAGATATATCACTGAACATGTTCTCCCATTCAGTGGGTTGATTTTTCATTTTGTTGATAGTTTCCTTTGCTGTGCAAAAACTTTTGAGTGTGTGTAGTGGGATTTGAAAATGTGCTTCATGTTCGAACACTGGGTACTTATGATATGATAACATGTAACATTTATTGAGCTTTCTTTATATTCCACATACTATTTTATTCTTTTTAGTTGTAGGGTCTCATGTAATTTTAACACCATCTTTTCATTGTTTGTGTTATCATTCACATTTATAGATAGGGAAACTGAGACAGGGGGTGCCATGAACTTTTCCAAGGACACAGATGTGTGGGAAGATGGGGAAACACATGGGCCAGGTGGACTCCACGCCTGTGGACTGAACTGTTACCTATGTGAATCATGGGATATTTTCCTACTCATCTCCTGATGGCACTTGGGCTGCTCACAAATCTCAGCTATTGTAAATGATGCCGCAGTGAACATAAAAGTGCATATATTCTTTCAAATCAGTGTTTTGGGTTTCTCTGGATAAATCCCCAGAAGTGAGATCTCTGGGTCTTATTGGTATAGCCACTGTGGAACATGGTATGTAGTTAACTCAAAAACATTAACAATGAAACTGCCATACAATATTTTTTTTGGAAATGAATTTCTAAGACTGATAATAGCGTCTGCTTTGCTTTGATGAGTTCAGCTTTTTGTGCTAGTAATTTTCCCTATAGCATGTACTGGAAGCGACTCTGTTTAGGTGCAGATTGAATATCATTTTTTTAAAGATTGCCAGGTACAAGAAGAACCCAGTATATAAGTGCCACTTCTAGATAAATAAATTTTGTATTTTCTTTGCAAAAAATAAAAAAGAGAGCATCCTTGTTCCCAGGGAAATTGAGTGTAAATCTGCCACTCCAAAATTCTCTTAGATACGTGGTTGCTATTTTAAGACTTTAAACTCCTCCAGGGCTAGGTTTATACGATTTCATTTGTTCCACATGTACTTTGCCAGGGTTGGACAACCAGATAAGCTTCTTAACTGGTAGATTTTACTGACTGTCTGCTCACTTTTGAGGTGTGAACATGGGGTTTAGTGAAAAATATTGGGGATAAGCAAGTATTGACATGAGAAAAAGGAGATTAATAAAAATGAAGTAACTGATATGTCTGGCATCATTTACTTTTATTCTCTCTCTCTCCACCCCCCACTACCCACCTTTCTACACAGGTACTCATGTGCTTTATATTTTTTTTAATGTGAAGTTGTTAGTAAGAGTGATGATGTTGGAGTCAGGATATAATACATCCTATCAGACTGTAACATATTGTATGTTACCATATATTATAACTCCTTGCAATTTTTTTTGACTTCTAGAACTTTTCTTAAGCCAAAAATAACCTTTACTTTTCTCAAGTCCTGACGACAGAATGCAGTAGTCACAGTGGCTTTGGGGATACTGGCTTCAACATCACCTCGGCAGAGGCAAGAAAAGGTTCTAGAAGAAGAATGAGTGGGAGAGAGCAATTCAGAACAATGGATGAAGGCGTAGATGCAATTATGTTGCATTGTTAACTCTTCTTGTGAAAAAATATGTTATGAGGGCCCCAAATCATTTAAAACCTAAGCAATTGACATATTATGACAAATCTTTCCAGATATTTTCCATTTTTAAAATTTATTTACCTGTCGGTGCTATAAAATATTTAAATGATACAAAAGGATTGGCATCTTCAGAAGCAGCCATTCTTATAGGTATTTGTGGTCCTTCCATGGGTGTTTCATGTATACAGACATTTATAAATATTACATATGATCAAATGGTAGCATACAGTGTTCATTTTTTATGCAGGTATTTCCCCACTTAACAACTTATCTTGCAGCTGGTTTCATTTCAGTGCATTTCACTTGTTTCATTTCATTTCAGGAGTTGCCTCTTCTTTTCCTCCCCTCCAAAGATTGCATTTTATTCCTCTGTACGGATTTACCAGACTTAATATCTCCAGTGGTCTATTGGTGGACCTCTAGGTGGCCTTATTTTTGGTGTTACCACCTATACCCTGAGTGTTCTTACATGTACACCTGTTTACGTAGGAAGTAGAAGTTTATCTCTGAAAGAAATTCCCGGAAGTGGAAATGCTGGGGAAAAAGTCCCAGCCCTCGAACATTTCCATTGCCACTGCCATGATTCTCTCCGCTGGTGGTGACAGTTTACTCTCAGTCCTGCGGCACACGAGAGCAGCACACGAGAGCACTCACGATAGTTGGGTTGCTCAGCCCGAGAAGGTGCTGTTCACATGGCAGGACATGTGGATGGAGTTTTGCTTTCTCTGCAGCTACTCCTTGCCCTTCTCGGTGCTAGCTCATTGCTTTTCTATTTCTGAGACCCTTTGTTCAAGGGTACATGCTATTCAACTTCCGATGAAGTAGGTGGATGGCCAGAGTATTTGACAATCCCTTCTGGCCACTTTTCACTTTAGAATTATGCACCATCGCAGAAGAACACAAATTGTATAAATAAAAATATACCTATTAAGTATGTGGGGTTAATGTTACACTGAAATGCTTTATTTCTATATTTGGAATAGAAAACTGTGTGTGAGTCTGTATCCAAGGGATTCCAGTATTCACTCACAAACACATATTCATGCAAGAGCTTCATGAAAGATGATAGGTAGATCTGGCCATGAAATTTCTTAGAGGTTTGCTCTGAGTTTTTAAGTCTGACCTGCTTCATTTCAGGCACCAGACATATGGCCATAGCTAATTTTGTGCTTAAAGCTGATGCATTTCCGAACTGTTGATGTTGCTCCATGAGGGACCTCGGAAGCAATGATAGTAAGATATGTGATCAGGAAGGTAGGAGATGTGTGTAGAGTGAAAATCTGACCTGTAGAAAAACCTACCATATACTCCGAAAGACAGATTTGTTGACATATATGTTAGTTTCCTTTTTGTCTGTGTAATGTGTAGCCACTTATTTGCATAGACGAGCTGTTTCAAGTGTGTGAGCGGTGGGCTGGAGCCAGCTCATCCTGGGCCATCCTGGCTAGTTGTTAAATTGGCAGGCATTTTGTGAGGTGACTGGCCTCCCGTTAGTGGTTTGTAGTTGTTCATGGTGGAAGTGTTTATACTGCAGAAATTGGTAAGCACTGGGAATCAGGGCCTCCATTCCTGTAAAGGAGGTTGTGAAACACTTACCAGTCCAGCGCTGTCCACATGTGTGTGTAATCCATCCTCTGCCCCAAAATGAGGAAACTCTCTGAACTATTAAAAAGCCATTCACTTGCAGAGTCTGATTTCCAATAAGCAGGTAACAGTAGAAATTTATTCTGTTGTGCCTTCCTCATCAAAACCGTAGTCATGCTTCATAGATTAATTTCACTTTCTGTAAGTCCGAATAATGTTCACATGTATCATTATAGTGTTCCCTTAATATGTGTATAATTTCTTGGTTGTTTTTGAATGGTTTTCACACCCAAAGGATCTTTTGGCAAATAAGACATTAAAGACATCCTAACATGGCTTACCAAGGTTTTCTGTGGTAGCTCACAGCCCTCAGGTGCAGAAGGGTAACCTAATATTCGATCGTGGAAATCAGACCGTCTGGCAAAAGCGCTGCCACAGAGTTAAAGAAACATACATTTATAAGGATGGTGAGAGTTCCTATGATGCAGCACCCTCATTTGTAAGAAGGAAGAATGGGATTAACGCTATTAGGATTCATATGCATTAGTATTTGAATTGCCCTGGTCCAACATAGCTTGAGTTTTACGTGCTTTGTATTTGAATGTAGAAGCCCAGAGCCTTAGGGCTTGAAAATGAGTAATATGTAGAGGTTGCAGTGTTAATTTTCCCCCTCAATATTAAAATATGGAAGAATGGTTGTTATCCAGTCAAATGTAGGTAATGTTAATAACTTGATCAGAATTTAAGGAGATTAAATATCAGAGTTAGGGCTGTGCTGGTAAATATCCTTTATGAAAGGCAGAAGTAATAGAGAGTTGCGTATAGCCTTGTGGCTTTTGCCATTCTATAAGTAATAAAATGTGATTTATTTTGTACTCTGTCAAGAGGCACAAAGAAATAATGACTTAGAAATCCTGCATAATAATGAACTGAAAAACTCATGTTTTCTGGATGTGAAAAAGATTATAAACAGACTATGATACCCATTTCAGTTTATGACTTACCGATCTATAAAGAAAATGACTTGTAAAACCCAAATTAAGCAAGAGTAAGGGTAGTTGACTAATAATGAGGGCCAGCTGTACTCGTTTCTTTTAATAGCAGTATTGCAGGATTAAAAGTGTGGTGGTTTCCATGTTAGATCTTCGGGAATGTGAAGAAGACATTTCTTAGGGTCCTGGTGAATTCAGTTTTGTTACAAACTAGTTCATTTCAATTTTAAGAATGAAAATTTTTAGGAATGTGATTTTCTTCTACATGACAGTTTAAAATTGGACTAATGTGAATTCTTCCAGGAAGGCATGAGATGGGGTATGAAAGGCCTTGCTTTTAAAAATACCTTGATCTCTTAAATCACTCATTCATAGTTTTCAACAGAGTTTTTTTTACTGTAGACTTCAGTTCTTCGTGAGGTAATTCATGCCAGTTTTCCTCTTCTATTATTGTATTCCAATGATTCTTTTGAAAAATCTGTTTATATATTTGAAGATTCATGAGGATACAACAGTTCTTTTGTTTTTCAGGCTAAAAACTCAAATTCCTATACCTTGCCTTTGATATTTTATTTCTAAATGATCTCATTGTAATCTACACAAAGGTGAAATATTATTTTCTACCACTATAATTTTTCCATGCCTAATTTCAGGATTTTGGGACAAAAACATTCTGTACAGTCTTTGGGATTTGGAAAAAGCTACATATCATTAAAACATTATTGCCTATTTTCTTTTTAAAGGCTGATATGGTGTGGCCAAATTAACAGTTTGTTAGATTATACACTTAAATTTTCATCAGCGTGTAGAGACAATGGTATATATATGGTTGGGGTTTTTACATAACAGATGAAAAATAAAAAAAGAATAGATATACTTAGATTAGTAGACATGTAGCTCTTGGGGAAATGTGTTGTTACAGCTCTCTGTGGAGATATATGTGTTGTTAGGCATATGTATTTTTTAACTTGTCGATAAGGCTAACCGAAATACTGTTTTGCTTTATTCACTCGTTCTTTGTAACCTTAGTAACTAGCCCCTTCATTTAGATTGTATCCATTTTGACCTAAAAATAAATGATCTATATTTGCATGGTATTTCAGGGCTCATTTTTAGCATTTCATGCACCGTAAAAGGTGTTCTCAAGTGGGTTATGCGCATTCCTGTATTGTCAAACACACAGTGAAAGCCCCTGGGAAAGTCTCTTTGTAGTTCCTAGAACGTAGGGGCACCAGTGCTGCTTGCTCGGGACTTGATCTGCCCATCCAGCCGCAGGTTGAGATGTGTCGAAAAGGGCCCAGTTCGTATGGACAATCAGCAGTAGAAGTAGAGTGAACATTCTTGGATAATCTCTGTTTAGAATATTAAAAGCTGAATATCAGGGTCCTCAGTCCATGAGAAAACCTAGAAGGTGCCAGATAATATGTTAGGCACCTGGGGATAAAGCCATGAACAGGTGAGTAGGGTTTCTGCCTGCACAAGGAGGTGTGGTGGGAAGGAGGTGGGTGGGCACAGCATTTCTGGCTACCTGAAGACCAGGCCTGAGTGAATGAGAGCCGCAGAGCACCGCTGTAAGCATTTTGGGTATCTTTGTGTCGGTGCCGTGGGCCTCAGCTGGGGAGGTCTTACTTGCAAGCACACGCACGCGGAGTTGCTTGCTTGGTAAGATTGGTTAATTGCAGCCAGGAAAGTCTTTTCAAAGTGCTGCTTCTCTGGTTCAAGCACTGCGATGTCTTCCCGTGCTGCTAGAAAGAAGACACAGTTACTTATCATGGATGTAATACGCGCCTGGAGTGGTAATCTTCACTCCCAGCACACTGACCAGAACTCGGGTCCCTTTCCCACCTGCTCTCATCTCTGCGTGCCCGCCTTTCAACAAATGACCTCTGGTGCGTCCTTCCCATGGCAGCTCAGCTTTCATGTCCTCAGGAAGCCTGCCTTGAACTCTTGGCCAAGGTCAGAGCCTCTTTTCTTCCTCCTCCTAGTGTCTTTTTGGGGGGCACTCATAGCAGTTGTCACAATCTAACAGTGGAAACAAACACGATGATTATTAGATCTACAAAACGTATGGAATAAGTTCATCTTTTATCATTGAAAGAGTCAAGGAGTGGGGTGAGGATAGGTTTGGAATGACATGTTTTACCCTAGAGAGAAGCTGCTTTTGGTGAGCAATATTATTTTCTGAGTGACCATGTACTTGGTGAGTAATTGGGGGCATGTCACAATTTAGGAAATAATCTAATACAGTATTGACTCAGTCAGGGTTCTATCAGTGAAAAGACAACAAAATTAAATTTTGATTTATTAACCCAGACATGTGAAGCCTATAATTTTAGACGCGAGCATCCACATGACATTTGTTTCTCATTCTATCAGTTGAAAATTCAAGTATTGATTTCTACTTTTGTATTTATCAATATAATGAATATTGATTATCATAAAAATGTCCCACTGACATTTTACAGCCCTAGAGTGTCTTCTAAATAAAGAAGTAAATTAAGGCATGTGTAATTCTATTGTCACATGTTTCTCTTTGTAATTCTCCCTGCCTTCCTCCTCTCTGTTTTTTCCTGCTTCTCTCTCTCTTTTTTTGCCCCTTTAAATGAGTAGCACAGGAGCCCATGCCGCTGGGTAGAGTGTGCTGTGTGTGCATTGACACCGGAAGTATAAGTAAAGGTAAAAGCCCCCACAGCCACCTACGATCTCTTGCTTCTTCTGCCTAATTATGTTTCCCACCAGGGCTTTTTCTGAGTGTTTACACGTATGAACACATGCACAATATTACATGTATATCTTTATAGATACATAGATCACATTTATATCTGGAGATTAGAGAGTATATATTGTAAAGCGATGTGCTTTTTTTTTGTACAAAAGAATTAGAAATCATTTTATTTCTGCATACCTAGAATATTTTTTCCTCCTCTTCTCTGTAAATTGCTTTTCAAATGCAAAGTGCTTTCAAGTTCTACTTAAAACTTCTTACTGAAGCCTTTTCAGAGTCTCTTATCTAGAACCCTTTTCTGCCTTTCCCATCTTCATATATTTTTATATTCATCATTTTTTAAAATTTATTTTTTGTGTTTATTCAACAGGAGGTGGAATCCTAGTGGACATTTCCCCAAGTGTCATATATTTTGGGGGACTTTAGAGAGTTGACAGTAACACTCCTTTCCCATTGCTCCGGTAGTTTGTGACCAAATGAGAAACAGGATAGAAAATACAGATAAATGGAGATTAGAGTCACAAATGGAGATGAAAGCTGATTGTAGATCTCCATTTAGATCTGAGGTGGAAAGGGCTCGCTGCCAATTCCCAGCAGAATTTAATAGACTGGGCGCTGTAGTTGATGGCACATCGGGACCACCGGAGGCCTCTGCCGTTGTTTCCTGTGGACCAAAAAGCAAACGGAAAGCAAATGCATTCAATAAACAAGGGAGAGTTTGTATTCCAAGATTGATTCCTTCTCTGTCATCCAGTTGTTCTGATAATAGTTTCTCCTTCCCTAGGTGGTCAGGGGGCAGGAGAGGCCTGGAGTGTTATTTGGACAGAAGTGTCTCCACAGGGAACTTTAGTGCTAGGGCAACAAGGTACTCAGCTGCAGACCTTGAATGTTTCTATGTTATCTTCTGTTCCACCCAATTTTTGACTCAAATAAGTTACTTCAAATTGATTTAGTGATCAAATCTGCTTGTCTCCCTGTCCCACTTGCCATCTCCTAAGGCAAGGTATTGTTTGGAAAACACTAAATAATAGCTTTCAGAAACCACTAAAGCTTAAGGTAAAAGTACTCAGAAATCTTTGACATAAAAATTACAATTTAGATAATGCCTAAAGCCACTGGTAAAAATGGAGGCTTGATGTACAGCAAATAAAGCTTCAGAGCGTATGTAAACGCTTCAGAGACAGCTCATCCGTCCTGTTAAAGCTCCTGCAGCACACAGCTCCTCCCGACCACGGTCCTGGAAGGAGGCTCTATGCATCGCTGCAGTTTTGTTGGAGACAGCAACGCCATCAATTAGTGGAAAGTGGTTTTCGTTTCCTTCCCGGTCATTTAATTCTGTCACACACAATGCCACTCAGTGAATGTCTTCTTGTCTGCCAAATTCACTAAGAAGTTGATGAGTAAGTTTTTGTGACAGCAGCCCATTGTCACCGAAGCCGCCCACATCGAACGTGGCGGGAAAAGGATTTTAGGGACTTCATGACCAAAGGGAGGGGACCTCAGCTTTGGCGTCAGTTCCATCACAATGTGTCAAGGTAGTGTCGTTACCTGTGTGCCTCAGGACCATGGTGTGACAAGTGATGGCATCATCAGAACCCAGACTGGAGAGAGGGCCATCATCCTTTGGGAAGGTCACTGGAAATTCTCTTCGCTGAGCATACAGAAGGCCCCCAGGGTCCCCCTTGTTGAACAGACTGACGTTGGAGGAGTCTGGCTCTGTCCTCCAGAAGTGGGTGGGCTCCACAGAGAACCCCCAATAGATTGCGGCTGCGCCATCGCGGAGGCCGCCTCCCCAGCAGCTGTGGATGTGAACTCCTCCACAGATTTGAAACCAAGTAAAACACACGCCTGGGAATAGCCCAACATAAATAAGTAATACAACCATGTTTAGCTTTTTTCAGGAAGATCAGTTGAGTGGTTTAAATGTTTACTTTGTTACTGTTTTCTTGAGCGAATCTGAAAATCTTCTTGTTAGATGTAAAGGTTAATTTTGCATAGACTTTCATATCCTCTGGAAAGTAATGTGAATGGAATATCCCTGCCCTTTATGTATTGTGAGTGATATTTGATTGTTAAAATGGGAACTAGTAATGCTGGAAGGTAAGTTACTAATTTTCCCTGACACTTAAAATTTAGCAACAGTGCTTTTCCCGTTAAAGAATCAAGACTGGCCAACCACCCCAGAAGACCAGTAATTGATTCTTTTCGTTACTTGCACTAAACATAACTAATCGACAGTCATACATTCCTTCTTAAGTTTTATAAATTCTGAAATCAAGTTTATTTTGTGCCAATGGGATTATAGTAATTTATTGAATATCAAGCTAGAATTAATTTTTTAACCGATATTAAAAAACTGATGGTAACGCAACTCTTTGGATGATAATGAGGTAAATTGGATAATATAAACCAGGCCATTTTGGAGCATCTTAGTTTCAGATTTTGAAATGTGACTAGTTTGAATGATACAATAATTATAATTAAGTTCTAATTCTAATAACTCAGCTTTGAGAACATGTAAGTTGTCTTTAAATTATACATTTATCAAATGAATAAGATAAAGAAAATTAAAACTGGGTGGAGCTTTAACCATGATATATGAATTTATATTACCTTTGAAATTGCCTTTTAAAAATTCCAACAATAGTCACTTTATCTGAGAAATAATTTATAGAACAATGAATGTGAATGATTTTGAGCAGTGAATTTTAAGAGGGAATTGAAGAATGAGGTGATCCATTGTCTGTGTGTATATATACATATATGTATGTGTATGTTAGAAAATGTTTAAATGATGTGATTAGAATGGCATCATTGTGTTTATAAGTCTTTCAAAACACAGATTGTTCAAATACAATGAACCAGGTTGTGAAGATTCTTAAATAATTCATGTAAGTCATCAGAGTGGAGTTCCAACAATCTATTCTGGTCTTATTTAGGTATAATATCTGTGAATGATTCAGTGAATGAGGTATAAATATTCATCTGTCTCATCTCTGGTAACAGCTGAGAATTCCTGAACAGGCAATGGACCACAGAACCCAGATCTTTGATGCCTGCTCGTACCCACCGACTTATCCAACTTTATTTCCATGCCAGAGATCAGCAGTTTAGAACATTTGCATTGACCAGCTGCAGAAACAGAATTATACTTCTTTTTATTAGAATTTGGAAAAGCTATTACCTGGAAAAAGACAGGTGATAGGCTTTATTCCCATGAAAACTTAGGATAAAGTGCTTAAGGAACTGGCAAAATGGTTTACCCACTTCTCACAACGCTACGACCTGAAATACAAGTTGTAAAGCCAAATGTGAATGAACTGTACCCTAGAAAGGCAAATTGTCTCCTTATGGCCAGGAAAAACCTTTTAATTCTCTCTGAAATTTAGTTCAAATTATTTTTACAAAAATATAGTCTGAATCCTATCTAGGTAAACAGAACTGCATTTAAGAGCTATATTAAGAAAAGTTGAACATATAATGCATTAGTAATATTTCATATCTAACAACAGGCTCAGTCCCATGCTGCTAAGCTGATAGAATTTGCCTAAAAGTTAAAAAAGTATTTTACATGTCAAAATTTTACTATTTGCACAAAAAATTTATATACTTTGGATTTTTGTTTGTAATATTCCCTCTAAGATCAAGAGACTGATTCCCTCTTTTTTTTTCCCCCAAGGGAAATATGTGAAGTTGTCCTCACACAACTTCTACTTGAGAAATTTAAAACTTTGAGGTAGTTGGAAAAATTACTCATTTAGGTATTTCCTCATTCATTTAACCATTATCTACTAAACATGAAGGAAAAATTATTCATCTAGGTATTTCCTCATTCATTTAACCATTATCTACTAAACATGAACTAGGCCACAAAAACAAAGGAGTAATGTGCCATTGTTTGGGGAAATGTGAGAAATTTATTCTGGCAATGAATATAGTTTATGTCTTTCTCCTTTATATACCCTTTTGCAGTCAATACAGAAACATCACTTTAAGTATCAAAATGTAGAATTCTATGCTATAATGAGTGGATTTTAGAGGAGGACATGATCCTGTGCCACGTGGAGGTTTTATTATAAAATATTTGTAGTATGACTATGTTCATTCATTTATTCAACTATATATATCGAGTGCTTACTATATACTAGGCATTTTTTTAGGAGCCTGAAACAAATTCCCTCAAGAAGATTATTTTCATTCGGAAACTATTAACAAGTAGCATCTGACCCCAGAAATTTCAGCTTAGTTCATTGGCACTTCTTTTGCTTACAAAGGGTCCATAGCTTTCTACTATAAATATAGGTGTTAATGCATAAAATGTCTCTTTAATGAATATGAAAATATATATCCACTGTTTTTGAAATTTCCTGAATAAATGTTAATGGAAATGACTGTCTATAAAGCCACTAATTGTAATTTTGATATAATGGTTTCCTGTGTTTTCAGAGTACTTCAGTATACCTGTATTGCATCACAAATCGAGTCTTATCTCAGACTGTGTAAAGACTGAGGGGAAAATGTTGTGTGGGGAATTAGCAAGGATTTGAGGCCGAACCCCGGGGAAAGTTCAATCCAAGCACACGCATTCACAAAGTTTGATTGTGTGTCCAAGCCTTGTGAATTTGAGCACTTAATCAGGCAAAATGCTGAGGAATATTACAAGTCCTGCTTGAAAACGAAAGCCTCTGCTGATTATAGACTAACCTGCACGCCAGCGCTGGCATGTTGCGAACAGATGCACTAATGCATTGCAACCGTTTTCATCTCATTGAGGGAAAGACTGTTGTAAAGTTCTTAATGGTTATATTTCTAAAAATGGTTCATTTAAGACCTTAATTGGGTACATGAAATGTTTCTTTTGTCATCGATCCTAGTATGTGCACATTAGCAACATGTACTAAAGGATCCTTTTGTTTTAAACAGCACATAATTTTTGGAGGCATAGAAATGAGAAGAGCTTCATTCTTTAGAACACTGTTTGACTAGACAGCAAAGGAGACACCGACAGACCTCAAACACGATTTAGGTGGAGGCGCAGGATTCAGTAAGTGTATTATATTAGCTTGCTAGCGCTGCCATAGCAAAACCCCAGACTGCGGGGCATAGGTATCTTAAGTCTATTTTCTCAGAGCTCTGGAGGCTGTAAGTCCAAAATCAAGGTCTGTTTCTCCTAAGGCCTTTCTCCTTGACTCGGAGATGACCACCTTCTTGCTGCACCCTCACTCACATGGCAACTTTTTCTGTGCATGTAATCCTAGTGTTGGTGAGTCCAAATTTCCTCTCTGTAGGGCCATTGGTCTTACTGGATTAGGTTCTACCCTACTGGCCTCATTTTCATTTAATCACTTCTCTAAAGTTCCTATCTCCAAATGTCATGTTTCAAGTATGAGGGGTTAGGGCTTCAACACATGAGGGTATTTTTTATTTTTATTTTTTGCTGGGGAGCATGGAGTGGGGGATACAATCCAGTCTGTAACAGCTGGGAAAATTTTTAAGTACTTCAATTTGTCACCACCAAGGTGAAAACATTTACCTATAGCCAAGCGAGTGCTAAGGAAGGTGTGGAGCCCCAGTCCAGGAAAGATGAGAAAGTGAGTCCTCAAGGCTTAAGTGTTTTCATCTCTGGTTGTGAAAATGTCAAATAAACAAACTAGGGTCCTTTTTGCCTTTGATGTTAAGAGACCTTTTTACTCTGAGGTTAGTCAGGAACATCCATAAAAAATACCTGAAGCCTTTGGCTTTTTCACTAGCAATTTTATTGATCTTTACACTTTTAACTTAGAAAAAAATTGCGTGTGTGTGTGTGGGCCCGAATTGGGGGATGGCCCTAGGGGGGTTGCCACAGGACGGGAATCTCCTAGAAGCGCACTCTGGCCACAGCATAATACCTCGTTGTTGAGACTCCTCTGAAGAGGAGTCCGTATGGGGTGGGGACACAGGTCATAGAGCTCAGGGTGGACAGAGTCCCTGGAGCCACCCGAGTGGTTGGTGCCAGCTCTTTATACCTTCCTTTGTGAGCGCCTGGGGCAGGTGGCTGGGTGTAGCGCCACTCTCTGGGCTGATGTTCCATCGATAATAGCCTGCTGTCTACTTGGCAACTTTTTGGGCCTGTGGCTCTTATTTCTTTCCAGCTTACCTCTTTCCTCCCTGGCTAACTTCTTAGGTGGGCCATAAGCAAGAATTCATATTGTATGTCTACTATATTTGGTCTCATACAGATAACACCCTTCATTTCAATATTTTTAAAGGGAATAAGGATATGAATCAGTGCTTCCAGAGTAGCCGTTCAGATACCAGAAGTGATGTCGCAACGTGGCCCCATGACTGGAGAAAACAGAACCCGGGGGAGGGAGGTTTTTCCTTACAAATCGCTCCCCATGGCATCTTCTGTAGCCCCATACCAACCCCGAAGGACATGATTGGTTTGGTTAATTATTAGTTAAATTACAACACTTTGCAAAGGTTGCTTCATAGTTTTACTGTAAGTGAAGAAACTGACAAATGAACCAGTGTAGTGAAAATAAAGCCTGGTTTTTAGTGCTGGTTTTGCAAGTAATAGCCTGGTGACTATTAGCAAGTCCCTTCGTCTCCCTCTGTTTCAGCATCTTTATCCCTAAGATGATGAAGATAATGTCCGCCAGCCTTATTAAGAGTTGTACGGATCAAATGAGATAATGCCAAGGAGAGTGCTTTATAAACTGTTGGGCATTATACAAACAGAAATGATGAGTGCTGGTAGAAAAATGTGAGATTATATTGGAGGTATTAAAAGCTTATAATAAATGCTTTTGCTTCTCAAAAATCTTGTCTACTCAGACTAAACCAAGGTGCCTTTACTATAACCCAATTCCTCAAATCCACATCTGAGCTTGATCTTAAAGTATTCAGATTCCCAGAACCTAAACAATGAATTTTAGCTATACTGTGAAAGTATTTATTGCAAAGAATATGGTTAAATTTTGTTTAATATTCAATTTTTTGTTTGTCTTTCACCTTTTTTTAAAAAGTAGTTGTTCAGCTGTGTGGGATTTTTTTAGGGAAAACTTTGTGAATATTTTTTTGCAAGTGTCTTTCCAATGTACTCTAAGGTTGCTAAGGGCAGGAATGATGTATCTGTTGTCTTTGTTTCCTCAGCGATTGGCAAACCCAGGGCCTAGAATTCTCTAGTAGCTTGTGGAATAAATCTAGACTAGGGAACATTTCCTTTATTCTTTAAAACGGGCTTTTCTAAGAAAAAAAGTTAGAGTTTAGCCCCTCAGTTCTGTGCTCTTCAATTTTTAATCATACCCCTTATTTTGCAAATAATTTTATATTATGTCCCGATGAATTAAATATCTTTTACTTCAATACTGTCGTTCTTGGGCGGAGTGTATGGATGTTGAAGTGATGTTGCTTCCGGCAGTTGGAAGCACTGCAGTGGCTTGGCTTCACCGTGTGAGCTGAAGAGAGACATTTTAATATTTAATTGTGATTAAAATCACATAACATTAAATTTATATCACAGATGTTTAAGGGTGCAGTTCAGTTGTTATCGATATTTCCGTTGTTGTGCAACAGACTTCTAGAACTTTTTTATCTTGTGAAACTCAAACTCTGTGACCATTCCAAAACTAGCTTCCCCACCTTTCTACATTCTGCTTCTATAAATTTTACTACTCTAGCTACTTCATAGACAAATGTTTTTGAAACATATTGACATATTTTTACTTCTACTGTCTCTCAAAATCACATGGGATATCTGGATTGTATAATAGTGATATTTTCATTCTCATTCATATACAAGAAAACTAGATACTTATTTGCTTTAATAAGCATTCAAAATTTTGCCTTGCTAAGAGTAAACAGTCAAATAACAAGAGAACAAATAAAAACATTGTATATACAATAATTTGTAAAAGAGTAGGTGCTTTTTAAATCAAAATAGATTTGGATAAGGAAAGAAGAACCAGATATATACCTTTAAAAACTGCCTTTTATTAAAGAGCCATGGTAATTTGAAGACCCTTTCTTTTCTAAGATACTTGTAGAAACCATGTTTCACTTTGCAGAGGATGATTTAGCTGGATCCTGGGCTCTAAAACTTGAGCATCTGTCAGAATCACCTGTAGGGCTTCTTTACAAAGCTTGCTGGGCCGAACCCCCAGTGCTGCTGATTCAGGGCAGAAACCCCAAACCTGATGCTCTCGTCAGGGGGGCCACCCTTTGAGAACTACTGGTCTGGAGCAGCAGGTCCCCAGATGTTCTTTGAGGTAAGAAGAGATATTTGGTTAAGACCTGTCTGATGGGTTTGGAAATGCCGTGCAGTAATCACCTGCTAGGGATTTACGGTGACCGTTTGTGGAAGACTCACTGAGATCCTGCCTTAAGGTAGCTTCTTTAACCTTGTTTTCATACTTTCCTAAACTTACTTGATGGCAGAACTATCTTTTTACTAACATCTGTTACCTTTGGAAGGATGCTCGTATTCTATTTGCATAATTTGAAAAGTGCTCTTTATCATAAAGGATAAGGGAAGTGTGGTTTTCAATGTCTCATTTGAAAGTATAGGGTCGTAAAATTCATGGTGAGGCAGAGCAATGGGTAGCTTATCTTTCTTCCTATCTTTAAAATCCATATGCTATAAATCCACTTCCCAGTGTTGAGAGAAGAAAGGATTTGTTCAAGTACTTTATGTTTCTTCAGAGGTAGAAAGCAAAGGAAGTTAAAACTTTGCCTACTTTCATTCCTATTTTTGCTTTAAGGTTTGTACCTGAAAAGTTCTATCGTGTCATCTTAAATGGATTGTTTGCTTTTTAATTATGATCTGTGTAAATTTTGCAAGAATAGACACAACTGGTTGACTGTGTAAATACTGTAGCCGATGTCTAGCCCGATGCAAGAGTTGTGAGGTGTAGTGAATGATACCCGCTTGCCACTGAAATGTACCAGGTGTGCTGCTTTAGAGGGTCAGTGATTAATGGTGTCTGAGGTTTTGTTTTGGTTCGCCTAATGCGTTTTTTCACCCTTGTGTTGGAGGTGAGATTTCTGCACATGATTATCATCCTCCAGAGTTCCCAGGCTCACCTGTGGAAGGATTAGAACAAAGATTTCTTTCTAGGAAGTGTAAAGAAAGTCTGCCACTTCCTGTTCCTAATGCCAAGAAGAGGCATAGAACTATGTTAATTCTCTAAGTAAACTTAGCTTCGCAATCACACCATTTTCTGTATGCATAAGGTACACCCCTCGTTTCTGTAGATATTTTTTTTCATCCAGGGCCAAATGATGTAACTGGGTAATGAGACTCTCAGTTTCCACAAAGATGCAAAGTAAACAAAGTGAAGATCTTTGACTCCTCCCATTGCATGTTGTTTAGCCCCCTCCTCCCACTTCTCATTCCTTGGAATTTTACAGTGCAGATATGTTGCCTTTGAATATGACATGCCTGTCTGTGTGCATGACAAAGTAAACACAGAGTGAATCATGGTGTCTTCATATCATGACGAATGGTTATCATGGTGTAGCCCACTCAAGTCACTGCCAGTAACCAGCTGCACCCAGTAAGGGAATGCACGGTGAAGGCCGTTTTACATATGTGCTCAGCGAATTCTCTAAGGCAGATGTTACTACCTTCATTTAAAAATGTAGGGAGCCCTGGCTGGTATAGCTCAGTGGATTCAGCGCAGGCTATGAACCAAACCGTCACTAGTTCGATTCCCAGTTAGGGTACATGCCCGGGTTGCAGTCCAGGTCCCCAGTGGAGGCACATGTGAGAGGCACATTGATGTTTCTCTTCCTCTCTCTCTCCCTTTCCTCCCCTCCCTCTGAAAATAAATAAATAAAATCTTTAAAAAAATAAATAAAAATGTAGGGACATCCAGAAAAAATTAGGCGGACATTCATCCGCCTAAGATCTTATAGCTGGTAAGTAGTGAGAACAGGATTGGAACCAGAGTTTGGCCTCCAGACCTACCACATCACTTTCTCTTACTATGTGGGAAGGAGGCTAGCATAAACAACTAGAATGATGTTTCCCTGGAAGATAGA
The DNA here is from genome assembly GCA_004024845.1 of Tonatia bakeri. NCBI lineage: Eukaryota > Metazoa > Chordata > Mammalia > Chiroptera > Phyllostomidae > Tonatia > Tonatia bakeri. The sequence goes on along the minus strand of PVIA01003179.1, from coordinate 2,142 downwards.
TTGAAGTTTTGAAAGGGGAATAAATGCTCCTTTCTAAGTAAAGCAGTTATTAACATAGATAGGAAACAAACCAAAATACTCACTTGTCACAGCTCATTGTTGAGTATCAGTGGACTGGCTTCTGACACTGGTTTGCCAAGGAAGCATTTTAAAAGAAGGAACTACAACATGCAGCTATTTTGAAACTACCTATTTGAAAAATTTTGATATTCGGTGTGGAGACCAAAAACAGATGAATATTGTATTGAGTTTATTGTGCATTTATTTCTTGACACCAATACCATTAGGATACTCCTGAACGTTTAAAAAAAAAAAAAGGAATTGCAATGTTCTTCTCCAATTTCAGACTGTTACGAACTGCTTGTGTTCATGTGTTCAGAAACAGTATTTTGAGTCTAATTTTTTCTTTTCCTCTGGGTATCTTACATGTAAAGCCAATTTAGTCTCCTAATACAGCCTTCATACTTAAACACTGACATGTGAACTGATGGTCCAAATAATATTTAAGAAAAGGGGACCTGTCAAACCATAGATCATGCTTTCAACAATTAATACAGGCTACTTCCAGTGTAAGCTTCAGGTGTTTAAAAGGAAGCAGCCTAATTGTTCAGAAAAAATGATAAGATATCAGGTAACTCTTGGTGACTAGATGCTAAGTGATTAGGCCTTTAACGTCACCCACATGGCTACCGTGCTCCTACAAAGTGACCTTTGTCCAGTCGTCGCTCAGTCAGAGAGGACTTCTGTTTGTTCTTATCTTCTCTCAGCGCAAAACGGGGAAGGAACCCGATGTGGTTTCTCAGTCATCACGTCTCAAGGTTATTCCTGTTGACTGGTCAAAACCTCGACCCTTTTGTCTGGCAGTTCCTTTAGGGAAGGTTGTAGGAATGCTGCCCTTGGAACAAACAGAGAAGGGAGCCCGACCCCTGTGGCTCTGTTGGTTGGGCATTGTCTTGCAGAGCGAAAGGTCACTGGTTGGATTCCGGGTCAGGGCATTTGCCTGGGTTGTGGATTCCGGCCTGGGTCGGGGCACTTGTGAGAGGCAACCGATTGATCACCGATGGTTCCCTCCTTCTCCTTCTTTTTCCATCCCCCCCTAAAAAAAACAACAACACCCCCCAAACCAGCGCAGGGCATCAGTGGTCTTTGTCACAGTCTCATTGTGTCTCACGCTTCCTCTCACCCTGTGGGTTCTTGTGTTCTTTCTGCACGACCGTTCCCCTCAGGTTCACACTTCGGTCTGAAAGTGCAGGCAGTCCAGTGATTTCCATCTGGTGTAGTGATTCTTCTTTAAGCATTCGCTTAGTACATATCGGCAAAGGGGCTCTTTTGCTCATTGCAGTGGAACTGATTCTGAATCTTCTGTGTGAGTTTATTTGCCTGGAAGAGGTAGCCACAGCGCGGGCTTTAAAGAGTCCGTGTTTCTCTGGGGTGGGACTGGAATGGAAGGGAGGAAAGGTGAGGTGTTCAGGGCTGGGATAGCCTCTCGGTTTTACACTTGAACGTGTGCGCTTATATAGTCGTCCTGAGTGAGATGGAATTAGCAGTAAGTGATAATATTTACTACACAGTTGCTGAATTCCGAATTTACTAGGAACTTTTTATAGCCTCTGAAAGTAAAAGTTTAAGATATGTTATTTAACGGGATCAGTGTACAGTCACATAAAGAAACATTTTTACATTGTTTTTATAGGATGGCCAGAATTTTTATTTTTTTCCTTTTGCTTTTGAGGATGAGGGTGAAAGAAACAAAAATACCTACTTAGAATAGGGCCACGCTTTTGCTCTGAGCTGAAGAGACAAACCCATGAACTCTATGAGAAAAATTTGCTCACTAGAAGGTAAACGTTCTTGACTCAGGGGAATCTCTCAGAAATCTCTGGGGGGAAATTTCAAACAAAACACACTCCCCCTTTACTCCAGATGCCCGCTGTCTCCGAGATCTTCGGAATCTAGGGAGGAGAGTTCCCTGAAAAGTTTCTGTACTGGCTCTGATTCCCTCGGGCCCATCTCAGCAGCCCTAGCCAATGGGTTATCGTGGAAAAAAAAAGTTTCTTGTCCACTTTCTCTTGAGACTCTATCCTTAAATATTAGGGAAACAGACCGCCCAGGGAGGTTAGTTGTTGCTAAAGAAAATGGCTA